>JAGPOY010002030.1:0-15675 GCA_018983105.1 Silene uniflora | reverse complement strand
AATCTTACCCTTAATTTGATTTGTACATGTTTAAGAATTTGTCGAGCACGTGATTTAATGATTAATTGATGATCGATTAGGCAGTCTTATAAGACTACGTTTATAGGTAGGGCTAAGTCGGGCTAGGTCTTGAATAAGGACAAAAAATAAATAAAAAAATAAAAGTAAAACAAAATAAAAAAGCAGCCCAGTTCCACAAAAATGCGGTCTAGGCGGTCTGAATTTGTGCTGAATTAGACCACTTGAAACGCATAGTTGAACGCATGTAAACACCAAACTACACTGCTATCCTCTGCATGCAAACTCCACATTAGGGCTGAGCAAAAAATCCGATTATCCGAACTGATCCGATATCCGATCCGGATCTGATCCGAAAAAGTGGATATCCGATCCGAAAAGCAGTTTGGATCGGATATCCAATCCGAAACTTTCGGATACGGATCAAATATCGGATAATTGTTAAAAAATTTCGGATATCCGATATCCGATAATTTATTAGATTTATGACTACGTATGATTTATTATCACTAGATTTTGTTCTAGTCCAATGTCCAAAAAGAAATTTGTTGGGATGTAAAAGTAAGGAATATTTAGTGTTAAATTATTGTAAAAAGTCTATATTGAAAATCGATTTCTAAGATAAAGAAAAATACAAAAAAAGTAATAGTCTTGAAATCGAATCAAATAACGGATATTTGGATATCCGATCTGAAATTTGCGGATACTAAAAATCGGATATCCGAAGGTTTCGGATCAGATATTGGATAATGAAATTTGTGAGTTTCGGATATGGATATCCGATCCGAAGTTGGTTTTGGTTCGGATATCCGATCCATACTCTGCCCTACGAGTCCACATGGCACTTTTATATTTTCTTTTGTTGTCTATCCATACAAATTACAACACTTGGCCAAATTTCTTTTGTTAACTTAATTTTTTTTAGTTTATCTCTTTTAAAGAGCTATAAACTTAAATTTAAAATTTTTTAAAAAATTATAAAGTATACCAATATTTCTAATATTGTTAAAAATTGTTAACTTTTTATTCCCTTGGATAAAAGACCGCATTTGATATATTTTAAAAGTGATTGGTTTTTAAGTTACTACGGATAAACATAGTCTAAATTCCCAAAAACTACACTTCAAAACTATATAAATACAAATAAATTGGTTTTTAAGTTACTATGTAATCGATATGTTAATATATTTTATTTAATAAACTGTGTTTTTTCTCGTATTTTTTTATCTAGAAAATTTAATTTATATTAATCGTAAATACATTTGTAACTATTATCAAAATAATATTATGACGTAAGAATTTAATAAAAATATATACTCCCTCCCACTTATTATAAGTGTCCCATTTTTGGGATGGCACGGATATTAAGGAATATTATTAGTTAATTATTTTGGGTTGAGTATGGGTAAGAGGAATATTATTAGTTTATTATTTTGGGTTGGGTTAGTAGTAGGTGGTGGGGTAGTAAGGTGAAAAAGCAAGGGTAGTTAGGACTTTTCACAACCAAAAAAGTTACTAAATATGGAATATGGGACACTTTTGCGAATAGACCAAAATGGCAAATGGGACATTTATAATAAGTGGGAGGGAGTAATTGTTAAAAAAATCAGGAACTAGGTTTGAGTAGGGCTTGATAAAACAACAAAATTAGGAACTAGGTCTTCTAGGTAGTTTAAGAAATATATATAAGTATTTTAATGCAGGAACTAGGTCTGAGTGGAACGGCAGGAACAACTGATAAACATAGTCTAATGAGTAAAATTGGTTCAAAAATATTCATCGCTTGAATGTCTCCTGAAGTATCTCTTTGCTGCGCGACAACAGGCAAATACGAGATATACGGAGTGGTGGAGCTGGAGCACAACATGTAAGAGAGAACTATATATGTAGTGTAGGCTTAAAGAAAGCTAATGAAAACTTGGAGGACAATGAAACCTGAAGACGATCCAAATCCATATCTGGCCGTCACATTTACTACTCATTGATGGTTTGAATCTAATTCGCAAAACTTTGGATCCATGATGAGTGATGACCATGAAAGGTAGTCGGGTTTGGATAGTAAAACTGGTTCCCCGAGACCAAGTTATCGCATAAGGATTCTTTACATTTCTTTTCTCTTTATTTCCTTGGTAAGTAACAAAATTAACGTAAATTTCTAAATCCGGCACATGAAACTACCCTTTTTTTTAAAGAAATTTTTTTTCTCCTTTTACTCTCTCAAAAACTAATTTTTTTTTCTTTTTTGACAGCAATCAAAACCTAATTAATACGTTAATAATTCAACAATTATGGATTTTAATTCGCACATATCAAACGATTAGCATATAAATATAGTCCCTTTGAATTGCTTATTCTTATTGACATCGTAAAAATCAACAATAACTAGGGAGATTTTATTTTTATGTAATGGTTTTAATTCGTTGTTTGGTCGTTTGTTAGTAGAAAGACAATCGAGCTGCGCATCTTTTGCTCATTCTTGTATCTTAGGTAGTGGTAATCTTTTCGATGGTTCGACTATACCTCGTCACGTCGTGGATATTCCTAAAGCCGATTTAATAGCAAGGTTATAATCCCGCTTTTGGGGTTTCTTCCCAAAACAAAAAAAAGGAAAGAAAATAAACATTCATAAAAAGGCTTTTATTTATCCCGTTTCTAACCCTGACCCGACCTAAAACTAGTATATACCCGAACATACAAATCAGTATTTTACAAACCCGAAATAAACCTATCCTTATATAATTATACTCCGTATTACCCAAAATAACCGAACCGGTAACGCGCTTTCCTAACCCGTTTGGCAGGTCTAGTTACGGACTAAACAAATAGCCTGCCTATAAGAGGTCTTCAGTCTTGTCTTTACTCTTTACTCATAAGTTTGAATAAGAAAGAAAGATGATGTTGAGAATCCGTTGCTGCAAATACAGTGTTCAAGTTGTTGATTATTATCTGCATAATTTTCAACATCTTCTTCAATTTTCCACCAATTCCTCTAATCAAAACCCTAAATTCCCAAATCAATCTTACACCAATTATTTAATTGACAATCTGGGTTTCTCTCATCAACAAGCTCACTCCATTTCTACCAAGCTTCGTTGCAGCTTTGATGAAGCTCACTTCTCCAAATTCTCTGGTAATGCTAATTCTGTTATTCATTTCTTAAAACAACATCATTTTAATGATACCCAAATCAAAAAGGTTGTATCTTGTTACCCTGGAATCTTATCTGCAAATGTTGATCAAACCCTAAAACCCAAATTTCAGCTTTTCGAAGATCATGGTTTTTCTGAGTCTAATTTAGTTTCTGTTATTTCGTCGATGCCGTCAATTGTATCGAGACATATGGATCCTATTATCCGTGATCTCAAAAAGGTTGTATCTTCTTACCCTCAAATCTTATCTGCTAATGCCAATCTAATCAAGTTTTTCAGAAATACACAATTCCTGGGATCGTCTGCTTTCGGAAATCTTAATTCAAATATCGCATTGTTGAATAAGGAGTATGGTCTTGAAATTAATGTTATTTGGAATGGCATTCTTCAGTCTCCCGGAGCTTATTTGAAGGATACTGAGTTATTCCAAAATATAGTGGTTAGGGTTGAAAACGAATTAGGGATTCCTCTAAATTCTGGGATGTTTGTATATGGCATGCGTTTGTTGTGTAGTTCTAGTAAGAAGAGAATCGAATCGAAATGTCAGGTGTTAAAAAGCTTTGGATGGACTGAGTGTGATGTTTCTGAATTAATGAGGACAAATCCTCTAATTCTTCTAACATCTGAAGAAAATATTCGGAAAAAGTTGGGTTTTTTGATGACTGAGCTGGGTTACAAGCCCGATTACTTAGCTACACATTCTGTGTTGTTGGGTTTTAGCCTCGAGAAGCGACTGGTGCCTAGGCATCAGGTGGTGTTGGTTTTGAAGGAGAAGGGTTTGTTGGATTACAACTTTTATACTGCCACCAAGATAACCGAGAAGCAGTTCTTAAAGAAGCTTATTGAACCTTTTAAGGAGGATGCACCCGGTCTTCTTGAACTTTATCAAAGCAGCAAAGGTTGTTCCAACATTGACACCATTTTGAGGCGATGCTAAGCCCTCTCGTTGCCATGGCTATAGTTATATTTACCAAAGTAGCAAAGGTTTGGTCCAACTTTTTTCTCTCTTTGTTAAGCTGCACTGAAAAATATTGTCGAATGTGTTTTATAGCTGTAGTTGGTTAATGGCATTGTATGCTTGACTTATGATTGAAACGTCATTCCTCATGGTTTGTTTTCTACGATGTGCACTCTTCACGTTGTTATGGTCATTGTTTTGTTAATAGTATGGAAAAATTTGAAGCCAGAGTGCCTCTGGTTGCTGTCTTCGATGGATTTGCATACTCTTGTGCAAATACAAAAAATCCAGTGATATACTTATAGAAACAACTTTGCTTTGAATAAGCAAGCCATATTGTATGATGTTCGTCAATCTCGTAATAAAACTATTACAACAGCACAACTAGAGCCAGTCTCCGAAGCTTGGGAGTTGGGACTCTTGGGTAAGAAGTCTAGGATTGAAAACAGTTCGGAATGAGAGTGACAGACCACAGACTATGAGGATTAGGCTAATATTTTGGACTCTAAAAAGCTACCCTGCTCATAGATTTAGGCTTGAGCTTGTAATCGGCTCAAGGTTTGCAAAGCCTAAAAAAATGATGATTGGGCTAAGCTTGGTTCAATTTATTAAATTTTTAACTTTAATTTGTAAAAACATACTGTGTCTTCATTTTAATCAATAAGCCCTATTGTATAAAATTCTTCTCATGTGAGCCCTACTGATTGTATCAAGCTCAACCTGGGCTAAGCTTTTTAGATGATTAGGCTAATCTTTTTAGATTTGAGCCTTATTGTTCATGGGTTCGTCTTGATTGTATCAAGCTCAACCTGGGCTTGAGCTCAAGATTGGTTTCACAAGCTCAAGGCCTCAAGCCCAGCCTTGTCGAAACAGATTTCAAGGTCAAGCGCTTGCTGAGCCGCGGGTTAGTCCGTTTTACATCCCTAGCAGTGGCTGAGACTGATATTCTCGAGCCTGCGAGAGTCTAACAATGAGCATTTGTACCAGTTTAGGAGATGCTCCAAGGTCTCATCCCACTTGTAGTCAATCATATAATGCATCAGTACATTTAGCAATCTTAATTATTCTGTCTGTTGTCATCCTTATACCTGATGCATGCTAGCATATTTCCTACCAGCATAATCTGTAACATCTAGGAGTATTGTGAAACTGACCGTATCACTTTTGGATTTAACAGGCGTGGGAACCGTGGCAGTGAAGGCCTTTAGTGACAAGGTGCAAGGTGCGAGCAAAGACGCTCCCTCATTGACATGAGGTGAATGAACTGTTTTTTTTGCGAACAATTTATATTTTCAAAATAAAATTGTGCGCAATAATGCTCATTTTTTTTGGATTTCATAAAGGGACAACTCTCCTCTGATCAAACTCCCTTGATCGCATAATCTCTAATGTTGCGCATAACTCAAGATTCTCGCTGATTTCCTGATATTTCGAGGGGAATTGGGATTCCTTCAAACAGCTGATTCCCTTATGATCACACAATCTCTAATTTGATTTGTACATGTGCATGTCTCTAATGGAGAATTCAAGAATCTATATAACTTGAGAAATACTTCAATATCATATAGACAGTGAGCACATAATTAAACGATCAACTGATGATCGATTATGCAGTCTTCTTATGGAGTAAAATCGGATCAACAATATTCATTGCTTGAATGACACACTGTTTGAATGTAAATCATAAAACTTTGGATCCATGATGACCGTGAAAGGTAGCCGGGTTTGGACAGTTCAGTTGGCTCCTCGGGACCAAGTTATTGCATTAGGATTCTCTCCATTTTTTTTCTCAATTTTCTCTTGAAAATCTCATAAAAATAGTTTTGCATTCTCTATTCAGTATCTGTTTATTTTTTTGTATAAACTTAGAGCTATTAGATGACGCCAAAATATGATTTGATCCGATTAAAAGAACAATAAGTCTTGCTTGTGACGGGTCACCATTTGTGACGGATATTTTGTGAGATAAAATGGATACAAAATGAGTTAGTGGAAAAAGGGGACCACATAAATAGTGTTGCAGAGAGAGAAAAAGTGGTTACTTTGTGAGATAAAATGGTATCCGTCTTCTCCTTGTGACGGATATGTTATGTCTTTAAGGAGAATTTGTGTTAAAAGAAATGGAGAAGATGGTGACTCCAAGTTATCAAGACAGTTAGGGTGGACTTTATTTCGCTGATTAGTTATAATTATAATTACATATAAATGATTGATTAATTTGAAATTTGGAATATTTTCTGGCCAACTTTTGTTGGCATACACGCACAGCTTGAGATTTGCGAGCATTATACTCTCTAAGATGCAATATACGGAGTAAACACAAATTCTCTGACTAGTATATCCGTCGCAAGGTTGCGTTTTTTTATTAGACATTGCCGAACATTTACATCATTTCCAAAAACACTGTTTTATTTTTGCATTAAATTACCTTACAGGTATGTTATTTTATCAAACACTATCAAAGACACTTCGCTGGCCAAAAAAAGTCGAGATTTCGACATTGACTTACTTTTATTCTTGCAAAATGCCACCTTACTTTTTTTTATACCATATGATATGAGTGCGGAAGCGAATTAAATAACGAACGATTGTTGTTCTAGGGATCGAATTCGTGACCCATGAGACTGACAGACGCGTTTGATTTCGTAGGAATATTTGACTAAAAGTCTGTCAAGACTTTGGGTCAATGAGATATATGCACGAAAAAGACATATATCTCGAGCAATGGGTGCTTAAGTTAAAGATCTATTTAACTTGAAGCGCGCAGTTAAGTTAAAGACCTATTTGAAATACCGTCTCAAATCTAATTTGTGATCAAAGCTTGATCGAGTTTTCCTACTTTTTTATTCTCAATAATCTTAATCTCTGACTGGAAAAAAAAAAGCATATACAAAGTACAAACCTAGTTTAAATTTAAATATACTATGAACTAGGTGTAATAAGAAAAAGACTCCTAAGCTAAGTAGAAAATAAATAAAATATTAAACTTAATCAATCCCCTAAATCCCCTAAAAGAATAGGTGTTTCACACTTTCATTTTCCTCCAAAAAACATATTTTTAAAGGAAAATGAGTTGGTGTCACCCGGTGACGCTCAATCTCGACGCCACCCCCTCACATGCATTAAGTTGGGACCTCTATAATAATGGGTACATTACATCCAATATAAGGGGACCCCATTAATAAGAGGTGCATGTGCAGTGGCGGAGCCAGGAATTAGCCCCAGCAGGGGCGAAAAATTTCAGCGGGGGCGAAGTGGTAATGGTATAAGGGAAACCCGAAAAAATTTGAAATTTTTTGACTAAAAACTTTGAAATTTCTGACAACCAGGGGGGGCGACCGCCTCTGCTAGCCCCCCCCCCCTAGATCCACCACTGTGCATGTGAAAAGGGTGACGCCGAAATTGGGCGCCATCCGGTGGCGCCGTATCACTACTTTTTTAAATAAGGAAGCTAATTACAAATGGGTGCATTCACTAAATTATTATCTTTTCATTAAAATTAATCTTTTAATTAAATTATTTTCACTAAACTCTAAACTATAATCTCTTAATTAAAATATAAATAAAACTTATACGAGTACTATAAAACTATAAATTGTTAAATTTTTATTGATGCTATTATTTGATAATGACTTGAGCCACACTCTGTATAAAACAAAACTATAAATCGCTATTATTCCTTTCATGGAAAAAAAAAGTCAAGAGAATTTAAAAATTGAAACTATTAGCTTTGTGGTACAAAAAAAACATTTTATTTAAAATACATTTCAACACATATAATCAATTCTCTTGATTAATTTTCAGTTTCAACTTTATTTCTCAAAGCAAAATATAATGACGAGAAATAAGAACAATTAATGATATACTACTATACATTTATTACATGGGGTCTAAACTAGTTAGTTAACTACCAGTTAAACCAAAAAAAATTCTCATATTTATAATTTTAAAATTTGCCCACATTTTTTTGAACACAAATTCTCGTTTGTGACGGATATATCCGTTGCAAAATTGCGACGGGTCGAGTACTACCCATGTAGGTTAAATAAAACAAAAGTAAATTGCCTACGGGCACATACCGACTTGATGTTATTTAAATCCCGATTCCGTCCTTGATAATTAAGTCATATAACCCCACTCACTATTCCCATAGCAATCATCATCATTTAAAAGTAGAGTAAGCCAACGCAAATTGCAAAGCAATTTTACACTTAATTGGAGTCTCATGTTGGTTGTGCACTTGAGCCAATGAGAAGATTCGGATCTTCATATAAGAACATTCCTATTCCATTCATACAACTTTGCATCTCCCTTATATAAAAATTAAAATGCCTCGCATAATTCCAAGCATCCCCAATTAACTCTCTCAATAAATCTCGCTTTCTTGTCCCAATTCTAGGCCAATTTCAATTTTAATTTATTTTGATTTAATCAATTTAATTAATTATTTCAAATTTTATAAAGACCAATTCTTTCCCAATTTCTTAAATTACCCATCAAATTTTAATTCCCAAAAAATTCCCAAAACATCAATTTTTTGATGCTTTTTTTTGCATCAAAGATTCAATCTTTGATCAAAATTAGTAAAAATAAATTGTGGGTAATTACCATAATATGGTAATGTCAACAATTGGTCCAAAAAGGTCATCATTAAGCTCTGTTTTTTCAAGAGTTGGAAGTTACTATTATCCTTCAAATAATAATAATAATAATAATAATAAAAGATATTCATCATTTCCACCATCATCTTTAACAACATCATCATCATCTTCATCATTGGTGTATGATGATATAATGGATGATGATGATGATGATACCATGGAGATGGTACAACTTGGTGCTGAAAGAACTAAGAATGTTTTGATTTTAATGAGTGATACTGGTGGTGGTCATAGAGCTTCTGCTGAAGCCATTAGAGATGCTTTCATCTTGGAATTTGGTGATGAATATAATGTGAGTTCTCTTTTTCTGTTTCGATGACGAATTCTTGTGTAAGACGGTTTTATCCCTTTTGCTTTCGTAGTTACCCTTGCAAAAGTAGTTGCTTATTTTGGTAGTTAAAAGGCGGGTTTACAACAAGTTTGTAAAACCGCTTTACAGAAGACTTTGTGGTTGATTGATGTTCATGTTTTTTTCAGGTTTTTGACTTAGTTTTTTGCTGACACTTTCTTTTGTCTTTTTGTATTCTTTCATTTATGTTAAATTTAAGTGGAACTGGAAATAAAAAAGTCAAATTTGTGTAAGCATTTTTTTTAAAGATGATTTAAGAGTAACTATAGTATGATTATATAATCTGTTTCTGTAATTTTGTAATGTTTAAAGCTGTAAATGTTAGGAAAGCTTAAATCTTGGTTTCTTGGTAAATAAAGTTCATATGTCTAGTTGCACACAGCACATTGTTTTACTTTTGTGGCGTAGCCAAGATTCGAAGTTAGTGAGGGTAAACATCGATAGAAAAGTTTAGGTATCCAATAAATAAAAGCAGCTTTAAAAAAAGTCGGAAATTTTAAGTAAGAAATTATATTTCCCGTTGTTAAAAGGGGACCGGCCGTGTTAGCCTCCGCCATTGTTTCACTTTAGTTATTTCTCGAAATTTCGTCTTTCTAGCTGTAAAGTTTGTTTGCACGCCAAACTTGTTAGTAATGCAATAGAGGTACTAAGTACTCCGTAAGTTACAATTTCATATTTTTTCGTTGTTTAGGAGACGGTCGCCCCCCACTGCATCCCTTTAGACATTTCTTGACATTTCGTCTAAGCGTAAATTTTGTCTTGTGTAATTGTTTAGCAGCTGAATTGAACCTTCCTTCTTTGTTTGCAAGCCATAGTTGTCACAATGTCACATAGAAGCATTATTTGGTGTAATGTAGTGTATTAATTAAGAAATAGGATTAAATTGTCTCATGGTTTGCACGTTGTGGACCCAGATAATCATAAAGGATGTATGGAAAGAGTACACAGGCTGGCCATTGAATGATATGGAAGGACAGTACAAATTCATGGTGAAACATGTACAGCTTTGGAAAGTTGCATTTCACAGTACTTCTCCGAAATGGATTCACTCTATGTATCTCGCTGCTATCGCTGCCTTCTATGCAAAGTATGTCGCCTTTCCGCTGAAAATCCCCTATATCTTCACGAAATTAGTTACGAGTAATAATTCCTTAGGAATCTGTCAGACAATAAGTATCAATCTGTCATGTTTTGGCATTTGTTCGATTAGAGACTAGTTTTGATAGATTCTTCTTAGTGGAAGGTTATCGTCTGTTAAATTCTATATTCCTAGAATCTGTCGTATGTTTGGCATCGGTTGGTCTAAAGAAGATTTTCAATATCTTGAGCATCGGATTTGGGCTAATCTCTTAGCGACTATTCTTTAATTAAAAATGATTGACGATTCTAATCATGGATGTTTTGGTAAATATGTGCTTTTTGGAAAGGGTTGGTAGTTGGTGTATTAGTTAAATTGCCAGGAATGCAAATGATTAACAATCCGAAAACTTTTTATTGAATGAAGGGAAGTCGAGGCTGGTTTAATGGAATACAAGCCGGACATAATCATTAGTGTTCATCCTCTTATGCAACATATTCCTCTGTGGGTTCTAAAGTGGCAAGGACTTCAGAAGAAAGTCGTTTTTGTGACTGTTATCACTGACCTCAACTCCTGCCATCGTACTTGGTAAATTGGTGCTTACTCGAAAACTGAAATTTATTTGGTTGTTTCTCGCACCAAGTTCCTTACATTTAGATGCTATTTTCAGGTTCCACCCTGGTGTCAATAGATGTTATGTTCCTTCCGAAGAGGTTGCAAAGAGAGCGTCCTTAGATGGCTTAGAAGAGTCTCAAATCCAAGTTTTTGGTTTGCCCGTTCGACCCTCTTTTGCTCGTGCAGTTCTCTCAAAGGTGGAATCGACTTGCTTTTACCAATTCTTTGACGGTTTAATAAAGCTGACCCCAATGTATTTCAGGACTAATGCTTTACTGTTGCTGCTGTTGTATGTTCTTACAGGATGACTTGAGAGTAGAGCTAGAGATGGATCCAGTTTTGCCGGCAGTTTTGCTAATGGGCGGTGGTGAAGGGATGGGTCCTGTAAAGAAGACTGCATTGGCTCTTGGTGAATCATTATTCGATAAGGAGCTGGGGAAACCCATTGGTCAATTAATCATCATTTGTGGTCGCAATAAGTCATTAGCTTCTACTCTTGAATCCTTGGAGTGGAAAATCCCGGTGAAGGTAATTAATTTGTATTATTGTCCATGAAATCAGGGGAAATTACTTGTTCAAATGCATCAGACAATCCGATTCTAATATTTGTGCAATGTTATAGGTCCGAGGATTTGAGAAACAGATGGAAAAATGGATGGGAACTTGTGATTGCATTATTACAAAGGTGAAATTTCTCAGCTTCGACTTTCTTCACCATTGTGTTTGAGAAATTGAAATTTGGCGTAAAGGGAGCGCATATGCGCTATGACACCATGAGTGCACTTAATGACTTTACATGCTAAGTTAGACGATCTCTCTATTATCTAATTGAATGGTTTTCTTTTTTATGTAACAGGCAGGACCAGGCACAATAGCAGAAGCATTGATCAGGGGACTTCCGATCATCCTCAATGACTACATTCCAGGACAGGTGAGAGTTAACACATGTTTTATTTCGGCTTCATCCTATGCTTATATGAGACAATCTCATCGGAAGTTCAGAAAGTTACTTTCAGTCTCATGAATGGAATTTGTATGCATTGCATTATTTCCGTAGAGACATAGATTAGGCTATGTAACATGGAAAAACCGACCTGACCTTACCTTACATGTACATGAAAAGACGAACGCCCATGTGACTTATTGACTTGACAGCGAATTCATCCTATCCTACATGATTATAACATAGTCGAACCATTCCCTAACCTGAAATGATCTGACCCGACCCAAATGCAACCATTTACAATTGGACCCACCCAAATAACCCAACCCGCACTTGGATCAAGTGACATGTTTGCTGGGTCAACTCAAATATGATCACTTCAAAGCAAAGCTTCAACCCTTTTCTTGTGTACACCTCAGGAGAAAGGCAATGTACCCTACGTCGTAGAAAATGGAGCAGGAGTCTTCACTCGAAGCCCTAAGGAAACGGCCAAGATAGTCTCGGAATGGTTTAGCACCAAACAAGACGAGCGCAAAAGACTGTCGGAAAATGCACTTAAATTGGCAAAACCCGAGGCAGTTTTTGAGATTGTAAGGGATCTCCATGAACTAGCGGCTCAACGAGGGCCGTTAGCTAACTTACCTTACATGCTCACATCTTCATTCACTAGTCTAATTTAATTCGACTTTTGTATGAATTTCGATTTCCCTTTTTTTGGTAGATAATGTCTATTGTATAGCCTAGCATTTGTTGTTGTCAATTTGTCATAGTACTAAAAGCCAGATTTATTAAGCAAGTCAATTAGCCCTTCAATTTTAGGACACCATTTTGATGTTCTAAGGTTTAAGGAATTTAGGTTCTTTATAGGACAGGGATAGGGCACAGGGGCAACCCCTGTAATTTTCCCACCGATTATCATTGGGTGTTTCTGTAATTAAAGCTTGATTTAAATTCATTGTTGATTTCCTTGACTGTTTGTGTAATCTTTTACTAAGCTTCCTCGTGGTGTAAACTATAAACTCAGCAAATACGTTATGTAGTTACATCTTTTTACGGTCAATAAAAATAAGAAAGTTTGTATATTCCGTACCGTCTGATTCTTTCCTGGATTAGGTAGCCAATATTTTTAAAATTTAATGTTGCTTTCCTTAAAATGTTTACTTAATAAGAAGGTTGCTTCTAAATCATGGCAACGTAAGTGGTGGTTGACAAGTACAAATGTACAATGGACAATGACGAGAGATATTTTTATAAGTTTGCATTTTGTGTTAATTGATCTCTATTAAAACCCGATATCACAAATTCTCATTTGTGACGTTCGATATCCGTCACAAGTTTGCGGCGAGTAAAATAAAATTCACATGAGAAGGTAAAGACAAGTCATTTGTGATTCCCTATGCATTTTACTTTTTGGTCTTATCTACCCATATGGCCATATGGGTGATACTTAACTCATCACAAGTGAGACTTATCGGACCAATACATTTTACTAAAGCTAAAATAAAAGTAATTTAATGCATTAGTTTCAACATCAGGAATTCAGGATGAATGAGGCATGATAAATAGTTGTTCCAAATTTCCAATAAGCCAATTTAGTGGTTAGAAGTTTCTATCAGAAAATTCCCTTTGCCCAAATGTTTCTGACGGTTGCTCAAGAAAATAAAGTTATTTTTTCCTTATTTTGAGTATTGTCTCGCTTTAAACGGTCTTAGCTACTCCCTCGGTTCCAGTGATATGTTAGCTGCAGCATTACTTTTGGCCGGAGATGAGTTAGCTGCAGCATGCGGCTACTCTTGGTCGCCCATTTACGCCTTCTCTTTACTCCATGCTTTCGTTTGTGACTTTGTGCTTTTGGACCTTGACTTATCTTCATTCCACAAGCTTTTGAGTCTTCTTAGCCCATTAATTGACATGTGTTTGGTCCAAGACTTGAGTTTAAAATGTCCAAATTGCATCCCCAACTTGGAATGCGGATCCTAGCTCACGACACTTATATAGTAAACCTAAAATGCACAAAAATACATCCAAACAACGCTAATAAAATGAATATAAATAGCATAAGTCGCCATTTTATTTTTTGTCTAAAGGAGCTCTTTTGATGCTTGCACGTCCAAATAAGACGAGGAAAGCTCCTCTCCAGTTACTGGACAAGTCTAGTATACTACAAGAATTCAGTCTTCGGGTGACTAAAACAGCGGTCGACATTTTTGCGATGGAACAAAAACACGGGTGACTAAATTACGTACTTATTAACAAAAGAAGGAGGAAATCAAAAGGTGCATAAATTACCAACTTACCTTTTGACCCTGTTCTTTTGGACTTCAAGTCACTTAATTTCAGATCACTTCAGATCCTATAAGTTCAGTTCAGATCCATTAAGTTCAGTTCAGATCCTATAAGTTCAGTTCAGTTCAATTCAGATCATATAAGTTCAGTTCAGTTCAGTTCAGATCATATAAGTTCAGTTCAGTTCAGTTCAGTTCAGATCCTATAAATTCAATTAAGATAAATTATATACGAAATATTTTTGCTAAAAACCGATACAAAAATATTTTACATTAATTATTCGAATCACATTATTAAAAAAAAATACACAAATAAAAAAACTTATTAATTTCACCGCATCAATAAGTCACTACACTCCCTCATTAATAACACAAATTGAATTATTCACCACCCCCTCATAACTCAGTACATTCGGGCATATTTGATAAAAAGCGGAAGCTAAGAAGGCCATGTATAAGGTACGAAACAACATAGTCAAAAACATTTGGCGAGACCATGGATTCTTTGTCGAGAGTGATAGTGAAGATGAAAATAGTGATGACGATTACGATAATATGGAAATAAATGGTTATAAAAATTATGTAATATGTGATTTATTTTTTATCGTAATGTAATCGTTGTATAATGTATGAACAAATCAATGTATATAAAGCGAAAAAACTTTTATCTTACCTTGTGTCCGAGACTATTTTTTTTTATATATAAATGTCCACTTTTCGCAAGTTGTAGTAGTAATGGTAATAATAATAATAATAATAATAATAATAATAATAATAATAATAATAATAATAAGAGAAAATTGTTGATTACAGCCTTTTATAAACCGTTTTTCGCAAATTACAGCCTTATATGATTTTTTTTGAAAATTACATCGAGAATATCACTTCTGATGAGAAATTACAGCCAAAATATTTACTCTAGTGGAAAATTGATGCAAATTTGAATTTTTGTCACTTAAATTCATCTTTGATGACGGAAATGCCCTTCCCTTCATCTTTTATGTTCGTCCTTTATGTTCATCCCATGTGTTCATCATATTTCACCACTCCATCATCTCTTGTTATTCTCCATTTCTTCAACATTCTAACTTAATTCAATTCGCCCATTTTGTTCAAATTCTACCCTAATCAATTTAATTGAATTCTATTATATATTTCCATTTTCTCTAAAAAAAAATAGTGTTCTCCCTCATCTCTCTTTTATATTTTGAAGATCAATTTTCCCCAAATTGAAAAAAATTAGGGTTCTTCAATTTGTCTCCCCACCAATAACCAACAAATCAAAGATAAAACTAAGAGAAAATTGGGTGTATGAATATTTACCTAGAATTAGGGTTAATTAATGGGTTTTCTGGGTTTTTGATTGTTGTTTGTTTTTCATTAAATTTATGGGTTTTTATTTTCACCTTGTTTAATGGAAATTAATTAATGAAATTTATTGTTTTGACGATGGCACCACATTGTCACTCTCGTATATGGAGCTCTAATTTGACAACTAGTTTTGGAGCCCGTGAAAATCACGGGATCGTTACTAATTTATTGTTTTAATCGGCTTAAAGATTATGAAATATGATTGGTTTTCTTAATCAACAAATACTTAAGCGTTAGTTTAATTTGTC
>JAGPOY010002029.1:0-15676 GCA_018983105.1 Silene uniflora | reverse complement strand
CATCACAACATATCAAATCCTCTCTCATCATTTGGTATCAACTCTCTTATCTCTCCTCAATTACACTTATCTCTAAGTCACTGACTTGAGCGTCGGAGTGAGTTCGCACGGCCCCAAGCCGTGCCCTCCGTTTGTTCATTTTGCAGGAAGATACAAGAGTCAAGCCCTCATCGACATCTAACGAGCTTACGTGTACCAAATACTTGCTCCATAATTACACGCGTAATTACACCCGGAACAGATAGATTAATGGTTAAGAGTCATTCCCTCCAAATCCAACGTCAAAGATTCAGTAAATTTAGCAAATTGGATGAAAAACAAAAATTTACCAAAAATGGGAAGAGTTGCATAATTGAGAAATCACTGATATATGGTCCAGGTTTCGTGGACATGATCACATTAACGACAACACCTACAATTGTAGAAGATGTCATTGATTTGTAATCAATTTGCAACGAATTCTCATAAAAGTCTATTTCCATCAATGGAAATAATAAAACCAACATTTTTAAGGGTCCACAAAATATTCCGAGTTTTTGTGATGGACTATGCCTTATATTCATGATATTCTTCATTGACATAACGAATTCCAAACCCAAAATATATAATACCGAGTACTCCGTAAAAAAAAAAATATATAAAAATCCAAAATATAACACTCGGTACAGCTGAGAAACAACACAACGGCTACAAGAAGACTGCTTCCCCCCTCAAAAATTACTGATACACGTCTCCGATCATTAATTTTCAAAACTCGGCTCTTATGTACGATAGTATTTGACAAAATCAATTTCACCAAACGTTTTAAAAGACCACGTAGACAAGTAAAAAGAAATGAAAGTTGTTTTTTACCCAAAAGAAGTCGTAGAAACAATGTCATAGAAACGATTATACTCTTCCCGTGTCAAACATTAATTTATCTTTTAACGTATACTCCTACGTTGTAACATGCGAAATATTTCGTAATAATTGGGAATCTGAAGATGGCCTTTCCAAAGGTTCTTTAACAGGATTAATATTGTACGCTTGCTTGATGTCATATACATTTATGTTAAAATTAAACCGTGTTTCAGAACACCATCGCATTTTGGAACCAAACATGGCCATGAAGTAGCCAAATCCGTGACTTCCAACCTAAATTTCAGCCAGCACTGTATTTAGCATTTCCAAGACTGGAAGGAACAAAAGTCGTAACTTGTGTTACAAGGAAAATTTCGATCACACTAAGAAACATCGAGAAGTTGATACGAGTTTACAGTATGTAGATTTTCTTCAGGGCCGGCGATTTACCGGACGGTGCAACCGGTTCATTTAAACCGGGCCCCCAGAATTTTGGGGCCCAACAATCTACCCTGTTATGCAATACAGTATATATTATTGTTCACGCAATTATGTATTATTGTTAAGGAGAAGGTCTAGTGGTATGCACATTGCAACTTTTGCGTGAGATCTTCGGTTCGATTCCCCTTTTGGTATAATTTTTCGCAGATAATTAATCAAGAGCCTACTTTTTCCCTTTGTTGTGGGTACATTTTAGTACTCCGTAGTTGAATAAGTAGGCACGACCCTAGGCTAGCAACAGCCATAAATTTTATTACGAATAATAGACGAGAGAAATAGGGCCCCATATATAATTTTGTACCGGGCCCCTCAAATCTCCGAGCCGGCCCTGATTTTCTTTACCTCGAGTATAACTGTATGCGAGCGATGTCACATTCACCCAGTCTATGTTTACTAAAGTACAGATCTGTAAACTTGCCGGAAGAACAAACTTATTCACGAAAAAAATATTTACATTGAAGATGAAACTCACAAATATACCCCAAAAGGCTGAAAAGCAAGTTCTTCTGTTCGAGTGTTTGAAACTTCCATACTCCCATTACCGTTATAACTCCCAAGCTTTACATCGCCATTAAAGAGCCCTCAACATTGATGACCGCCATAATGTCTTGGATAAAATTTGCAATATACCCCAAAAGGCTCATGATGAACACCGGGGCAAAGACCAGATTTTTCCAGACACTTGATATAAAATAGAGATTCGGGTCAATGTTGAAAGGTCAACGTTGACATATCTTGCGCATCTTCGCTTTTTTTCTGAGCTGCTCCTGTCTTTCTTCTTCCATGATCTTAGCAAGTTCCTCTTCATCTTCTTTTCTTGCAATTCTTGCACTGCATCAAAAAGTATCAAAGACAAATTCTACATAAGCACAATGCGGCCGATATCCCGATACAGACAACTGAACGTCTTGAAGAACCAGAGGGGAAACCCAGGAGTATCAAAACTATGCTACTCTCATTCTTCAATAATATGTCACATACGGAGTATATGCTTAAGATCTCACTCAGTACTCAACACTTTGACGCACGGATATGACACTTCGACACTCTGACATAGGGATATGACTCCGAGACTGACGTAGCTATAAGTGAGTCCTAGACTGAGTAACATAGACAAACAGCGCGGTGATTTTGTCTAGGAATTAGCACACGTAATTGACTAATGATTTGTGGCCAGTTCCTACACTCAGTAGAGTGGCAAGCAATTGCAGATATGAGAAAACGTAAATCTGAACATGTAAGCAGTATCAGTGACATCACACAACATACACAGTTGGAGTATAAGATGGTGTGGGTCTCAACTCTCAAGTCTCAACCATATTCTATGTCACCAAGTGATAGAGCAAAATCCACTGACCTCCTGGATTCCTCCTTTAGTATGGTGTCAAATCCCACCTCCATACACATGTCGTCATCATCATCTACATCTTCATATTTATGACACCTATAAAGCAATTCACTGAATCAGCCAACATAACACAGAACACACGAGCAATATAGCCTAAATCACCCTCGAAAACAAACGAAAAAGGAAAGGGAAAAAGATACAGAATATTATCCAAATAAAACTACAAGAAGTAAATTTATAAAGACCAATCATACATGAATCATCGCTTTAAATTTGGCATGCTTTGTTATAGCCTATAACAGGAAAGCCTACCAAATGCAATTGCAATGTTTCTCAACTTGCTGTGAGCAAGCTGTAGAAAAGAAGCCTACTCCATGAGAGTGAACCAAAAACCTCACCGACCCAAGGAAATAACACCACATAAAGGGCTATACGAGAAAATTTGATGTGGGTCCAAGTTGTCTAAAATGGTGGCAAAAAAACACCAAGCAATTTGAACAACAAATAAACTTTGACAACTAGTTGACCTGAAACTTAGCCCGTACAGAAAGACAGCCAAGAAAAAGGGTTGCGAAGGAAATGACAACGCAATTGACTGGGAGCAATAACTTTTACCTAAACATCTTCCTTATAATGGACCGATAATCATCATCATCATCATCATCTTCTTCGAACGTCCTTTTCCTATTAACAGATCCTTTTTTGATGCCGCCTGATCGGTTACACGTACTCAACTGTCCAGGAAGCTTTTGCATCCTCAGATTTTCTCTATCTACCGTAGCTGGAGTATACCCTTGTTTTGTTGGCTTGATCTGTTACAATTTAGCATAATGTTATGAGATGAAATTTAAAACTTTCAAAACCTTGCTAAAAGCGTACTAACAGAATCTAGATAGACATACAGAGCAAAACAAGGAAACACCTGAACTTTAGAACTACCAGAATTCTCCTTCAACACTCTGTTGTCTCTACCATGTTGAACACTCGCATTACTAGCCCGGGCTCCTACAGGTTGTTTTTGCCCACTAGAAACAGAATGCTTCGAAACAGGAGGCACCTTGTGACCAAGGTAAGTAACTGGTGCTTTTTTCTCCATGAGCAGATTTTTGTTCATTGAAGATGATGGCTTCTTTGGAGGAAAGACTTTGCCTGTAGCAGATCTAGCGATCCCACGTCCAGTACTACTGCTAACCAGATTATTCGACGGCAGCTTCTCTCTCAAATCTGGTTGCCTTTTCGAATCAGGAGCAACATTGGACCTATTGTCAGAGGTCAACTTTCGGACGGTTACAGTGCTAGTAGAACTAACTCTTGGAGTCCCAGGTGGCTTCTTTTGTTCATGCCTATTCACAAATTTACTACCTGAATGACCAGATGGTTTATTGCTCTGAGCTGGCAACTGAGCTGGTCTAGCATCTTCAAGAGCATAAAAATCCTGTGTTAAGACACACTATAATAGCATACATAGCTGAAGTCGGCCAAATAAAATAAGAGGTAAGTTAGAGATAAACCAGTCATCACAGCTAAATTTTTCAGCTGTCCAGGATCCCTAGTAGGCTGCTTTGGAACATCTACGTCATCAGATAAGAGAAAGGAATAGTCTCGCGTATCCTTAATAATTTGTGCTTTTGATTTAACCTGCAGGCAGCGAGATCCAAATAAATAGACGAATAACAAAATTAAGCTTAAAAGAATATACAGATACAACAAGTTGAGGCCAGTCAAAACCTGCCCTACAAGAGATTGACGGCTAGCTCCATTTTTCTCTCCGAAGATGGATGGCGGCTTGTTTACCGTCCGTTCCTACAATAAAAAAGACAATATCAAACATCGTAAAAGGTTATAAAGCTAAAGGCATCTTCTGAATTTTATGGCATCAACGTGGTGACATCAAGCAAATATTTGCGAACCGATAAAACCCATCACAGCCATTTGAAACACAAGATGAAGAAACAGCAACCACGAATAAGTTTTCAAGTTCCTATAATGAATAAGCCACTCAAACAATAAAATATTGAAACCACCAAAAAAATTGAAGATTTTAAACCCAACAAAAATGATCAAATTAGGCTTCTTTTACTCTGTGTCGCTTTTATGAGGCTCACACCCTCTTGAATACAAGATTTAAGATGGGTAAGAATCCACCGAGTAAAATGCAAGGTAAGAAATATGTGGAGCAAAGTGAGAGCCTTCTTAGGAGATGGCTTGGAAAGCAAAGTGTGAAGTGTGAACCATAGTCAAAAGACAATGGGAGTATTTTATTTCATTCTTTCAAAGAGGAGTACCAAACCATGATCAACTACACTATCATTAACTGGTTAATCATTAAGCAACTACTCAAATCACTCAATTACTTACTACGGAGTACAAAAGATTTCCATTTTTAATGGAGTCCAAGACTCGTTTTTCAATTTTATGTTTGTTGGGGGTGGGGGAATGGGGATTGGCACACTTAACTAACTATCCTTTTTTTTGTACTCATTTACTACAAGTCAAGGATTGAGCATAAGTGTAAAAGTATAAGTAGCTCCTTCATACATGTATACTATTGCAGGCAAGAACCTAATCTCTGGCAATAATTACACTCCGACGATAGCTTGGCCGGGTACTTCTACACCCTGCTCAGCCTGAAGGCGATGTAAAGGGTTCTATGTAAACAAACTTAGCCGCTGTTAGGAATAAAAATAAAGAGTGCTGTTTTCAAATGACCAATAACGTTAACTACTTTAAGAATTGCATCATCCAGCAATTGTAATTTCAATCATTTTATTGTATTCAATTCTGGTTCAAAACCAATGAACAGTAAGTCTTCGGCAAAATTTGAATCCATCTACATGCCATTGGGAGTTAAAAATTAAACATATGCACAATAAATACTAAAAAAAAAGTCCCACCATGGAACACACTTAACAGTATAATGAACGGTTGTCTGCAGAGGAACATACATTGTTTTTGGAGGTTGATACTTTTGGAACCAAACGCTGAGCCTCCAACAATGCCTTGCTTTCTTGGACAACTCTATCAGCAATCACTGGCTGTGATGGACCAAAAAAAGATCCAAAACTGCGAGAGAAAAAAAAAAAAGGACGCCACATTGACTATAAATTTCATAAATTGAGCAAGAACGACTGTTTCCAATTGACCAAATTAAATTTTTTCATAATTAGGTTAGCTATTTTAGTTTATTCCATCGCAATTTAGAGCCAAATAATGACGGGGTTTGCTCATGGGCAATGGATATAATTATTTTATCACTTGAGTAATCTAGACAAAATGAATCGTAAGAATGATAAACAACCTACATACTTTTTCAATAGTGGCTTCCTCCCTTGATCTTCCAAATTACTCACGCTGTCGCCATTCTCCCGCCTCAAGTCAGCCCTTAGTTGTTCTTTTATTTTTTGCCTATACTCAAGAACTTTCAACGCCTCTTTCGACACTGGTTCTTCTTCTTCTTCTTCTTCATCGTCCTTCTCTTCCTCTTCCAAATCATCCTCATATTCCTCAACAGCCCCCTTCTTATATTTAATCCCACCATCATCTCCATCTATATCGTCGATAAAATCATCCTCATACTCATCCAGATCATCATTCTATCATCACACAAACAACATTACATCACCAATAAAATCTCACTGGAAAATACTTGCAAATTTTGAAAATATAGAATTCTGAAAATCCAATTAATGCTTACCTGATCATAAACCGCCATAATTCGTACACTTCCAATAACAACCGCCTAAAAACTAATCAAGCGAAACAAAGCAATTCATCAATCAAAAAGCAAATAATTATAACGCGCTTTCAGCATTCAGCTTGAATGATCAATTGAAACAGCTAAAAATCACGAAAATTTACCTCAAAATACACAAATTAAAAAAAAAAAAAAAAGAATCGAAGGGATGATAGCGCAAATTCTTGTTTCAGACGGCCACTTTTCGTCTGACGGGCATATGTGGCTATTCTATAGTTAAATAGCAATGATAAAGCAAGTGTTACAGACTTACAGGTTATGGTAACTTGTTTTTCAAAAGCGGTCACATTTCGCTGTCAAATGATTACGAAATCCCGTCTTATTGCTTCAGACCAAAAGGGCCCGTCTGGAGCAAGACCCACCGGATAAAAGTTAGTGCTTCGAACACTTCGCAGCAAACTCAGAACCACAATTTGGCATCAAATTAGGGAATTTTTGAAGCGTAACTCAAATCAAAATCTTGAATTAGAAGCAGAAGATTGAAAGCTACGGTGATATAAATCCTTAGAAATACATGAATTGCAATTATTGATCATCAATTAAGAAGAAATACATAAAATCGCGCATACCTGATTAATCAATGAATCAATTAGAGCGATTGGGTAGCCGATAATTGGGAATTAGGGTTAGGAAGGTGAAGGATAAAGTAAACTGATGAAATTTCGCGACGGTGGACAGAGGAAGATATGTCGGAAAGGGAGGGAAAGAATTCCCCAGAAGTCTCTCGAGACTTGTTTGTTGGGCTTGGGCGTTTTTTCGGTCGGGTTTTTATCGGATCCGGTTAGTTATCTTGTACTGGATTTCGTACATTGATTATAGCTCTTGTTGAAATTGAGCCCAAAAGAATTAAAACTCGAGCTTGAATTGAGTTTGTGTTTGACCGTTTGGGTGGGAACAAGCACTGTTCCTTTGTGGTACTTTGAATTTCGTAACTACTTTTTTTGTATTTTGTGAACATCCCTAAATATGAAAGGGTTGTGGCACGAAGATTGTCTCTTTTCCAGTTAAATGGCGATCGTTGGATTTACATTGAAAGGATCAACTCCTTCAACACCCTGCTCATCAGAAACGCAACGATATATACATAAGCACTTTGACCGTTACCAAAGCACTTATCGATTGACCATGCTCGTATCTAGGATCATAATCCTGACAGAAATTATTACTTGCAAAAAAAAAAAGTAACAAATTACGACAACTCTCTTTATAATATCGATCGTGCAATGAATAGAACGATATTCATACAGTCACGGCCACCTACTTCATTACCTTGTTAAATATATCATTTTTTTAGCTAATTGTTGAAAATGGCATGGAAAATCATCATATATTCATATCCAACCAGAAATTAAAGTGAAACTGATAAAATACAAATGAAACAAAATGCATAACAGAACTACAGAAGCACACTTTCTGTATCAGTAAAATCAATTCAATATAATAATAAATTACTAAAGTTCAAGTTGTGCTTACAAAAAACACTAATTTCTGAACCATTGTTCATCAATCACATGAAGTACATAATCTCAGTACATTTTGCCCATTACATTTTTTTTATTATTAATATAAGCATTCCTGTAAACTATCACAAAGGAAATACAGGGAGACTGGAATGCAAAGACTCAGAAGACAGGACCAGCTGCAAGGATCTCTTCAGTCAGCTTATTATCTGTTCCGATCTTGTAATCTGCGAATACCTCAAAATTCTTCCTGAATAACCCGCCGAGCTTCAGCAGTGTCTCCTTATAGGCATCCTTATCGGACCACTGTCCAAAGACGAAAGGGTGTTTCAGGATTTTTGAAAGGTTTTAACTCATTAACTTCTGAAGAAATAAAAATGAAAGGCAACTTACAGCATTCACTGGATCAAGGATTTCAGACGGGACACCTTCGATCTTAGTTGGGATCTCTAGCCCAAATATTTCAGTCTTCTTGTAGTTTACACCCAGCAGGGAGCCGGAGTGTATAGCATCAATGATCTTCCGAGTGTACTGCAGCTTGATACGGCTGCCCACGCCATACCTACAAAAACAACCGTAAGTAGTGCCATAAAGTAAACTGTCCGTTTGAAATCTTTCAGATTAGAAGATGCGACTTTTACCTGCCACCGGACCAGCCAGTGTTAACAAGCCAAGCAGTAGTACCATACTTCTGCATCTTTTCAGCAAGCATTGCAGCATACTTGGTGGGATGCATCATAATAAATGCTGCGCCAAAGCAGGCTGAGAATGTCGCTTGTGGCTCCTTGACGCCTTCTTCTGTGCCAGCCACCTAAAGTTAACAACGAATTCACAATCACAAAGCATTCATGGACAAATAAATATGTAGTAAGGACTTTACACGAATGAGTAAATAGACTGCCTTGGCCGGAAGTTACCAAAGCCGTATAGCCGCTGATGAAATGGTACATAGTCTGAGCCAAGTTCAGCTTGCTCACAGGTGGAAGCACACCAAAAGCATCACAAGCCAAAAGTATGACATTCTTAGGGTGTGGTCCAACACATGGGATTTTCGCATTTGGAATGTACTCAATGGGATACGCCGCCCTAGTATTCTCTGGTAAATGTAAAGAAATCGTTACAACTTATTCTTAGAGTTGTGAAAGAAACTTAGAAAGTCTTGACAGCAATTCTTATTGTCACCTGTAACAGATTTGTCAGTGTAGTCCACCTCACGAGTGTGCTCGTCGAACACAACGTTCTCAACAACTGATCCATACAACAAAAAAATTAGGTTAGTGTTTCTTGACAGGCCATATTTTCGAAATATTACTTCATGACTGCATTTCGGTTATGCGCCACATGTCGAGAGAGCACTTCATATTAAGCCAAAACACAGTTTTTTAAGAAGGATCTGAGGATTTTACCAGTTCCGAATTTGATGGCATTCCAGATATCAGGTTCTTTTTCCCTTGACAGATCAATACACTTGGCGTAGCATCCACCTTCAATATTTGACACACCATTGTCGCTCCAACAATGCTCGTCATCACCAATCAATAGCCGATTGTGATCCGTAGACAAAGTAGTTTTCCCAGTACCTAGAGTTGAAAACAATCAGGAATATAGTACACATCAATTAGTCGCAAAATTCAGGAACCCATATATTAACAGACAATTGTGAAGTGTGTCCAGAAAATAAATTGACAAGATCGCTCCACATCAGTATGTCCTTTTCATCCAATGGACATCGATAATATACCTGACAAGCCAAAGAAGAGGGCTACATCGCCACTTTTGCCCATATTGCAGCCCGAATGCAGAGAAAGAATTTGACGCTTAGGCATGAGATAATGCATGACACCGAAAAGGCCTTTCTTCATCTCCCCGGCATATTGAGTGCCAAGGATGACCATTTCTCTCCTAGCCAGATTAATGTCTATGCTAGTGGACGATGTCATGTAATGAGTGTAACGATTACACGGGAATTGGCCAGCATTGTAAATAGTGAAGTCTGGAGTGCCGAAATCCTCCAGTTCTTCAGGTGTAGGTCGAATACACCTGTCACCCATACAGTTATTCATTGCACATAAACTAAGCTAGGGCCTAAGCCACCCATGTAAAATCAGTTTAATTTTTTAGTATATATACTTACATGTTGTGCATGAACAAAGAATGGTAAGCTCTAGCTGATACAATCCTGACTTTAATGCGGTTCTCCGGATCCCAGTTCAAATACTGGTCATTCACAAATACCTTCTCCAGGGAATTCAAATAATCGACAGCCCGCTCTCTGTTAACCATGAACGTATGCTCGTCCATCTCAATGTTGGGCGATCCCCTGTAACATTTTTTCGTAAAAACAAACTACTTAGCAATGAAAAGTCGAAAAGACAAGCATATCTCAACTATATATTGATGTGTGACTTACTTGCCCCACCAAAGCTCCCTTTCAGTGGTCTCGTCCTTGACGACACGCTTGTCTCTAGGAGCTCTACCAGTCTTAGCTCCAGAAAGAGTTGCCAGTGCACCAGTTGATGTAATGAAGGACCCTTTCTCATACTTGATTGCCTGCTCATACAGCTCTGTACCACCAAAAAATAAAAAGTCGACAATAAATTTGGGATGGAGGCGGTCACGACCGAGCAATGTCATGAATAATAAACATACGTTATGAAAATGAGACAGTATATTATTGACTTATTGTTAAGGAAAATGAGATTATGAGAGTAAAAGGAGTATGTACCAGCAGGGGAGAGATTATAAAGGACATGAGTGAATTTCAAGGAGCTGTCACTGACGCTGATTGTCGGAACCACAGGGTGATGGTGGTGCACGTGCTTCGGACCGTCTGATTTCCGTGCTGGGTCTCCTTTTACCACCTTTGGACCTGTTTCTCTTGTCAGCGAGGCCAATGACGCGCTGTTCAAACAAACAAATTTAATCCAGTTGTGTACTTGTGTGTATTCAGGTTCTTAACATATTGAAACAAACATATTGTCATCATATTAATAAGACCAGCTCAAAAACACAAATGATTACTTAGATCAACTGGTAAGTTTTATTGCCCTAGCGCTTTAAACCGGATCAAATCCGAATTAAATTGAATGGTATTAATACATGACCTATAACAAATTTTAATTCTATTTTAACAAATTAATAATTTACGATGATAAATGAACATGTTTAAATAGCCGGGGTCATCATTATAGATTTTGAGTTATCGAAATGAAGGTGAAGGTTCCTTAAATACTTACTAGAGCCGTCTTACTGGAACCTTCACCTTCATAAATTAAATATTTAAGGAATCTTCATAAATTAAATATTTTAACAAATGAGTTTTTACTGGAGCCGTCTTATTATGGGATGAAGGAAAGTAAAATTGAAAGTTAAATATTTGTGCAAACCGTCGTCTTACATTTTATGAAATATTTAATGTATAAAAATATTAATTTTTGGATTTATTTTTCCTTAAGCCTTTTCTATAACACAAGAGTTAAAACCCTTTTATGAGAGAAGAGAATTGTAGATTTTGTGGCACAAAAATAAGTTGGTGAAAATTGGAAACAATCCAAAAATAAACACAAACGTAATCATGTGGGCCAGAAATGCGCCCCTCTTATCATGGGATCAGTCTCTTTCAAGTACTTTTTTCCCGTCAAAAGTTGGTGCCCGTCATCCCAATCTACGAAATTCGTAGTAGCCCACTTAAATACATGGGCCCTATCTCTCGGAAATTGTTTTCCATTTTCTTCTTTTTGAGGTGTTTTATTTGTTTTGTATGTACACATCATCTCATTGAAGACACATTATATCCGTTACAAATGAAGACAGATACAATTTCGTCTCACAAAATACTCATGAGATGTGAGTGGGGGAACACATGGGGGGTGCGCACCTTGTCCCCTCTACCCATTTCCTCTCACAAATTACCCGTTGCAAGATCTGACCCGTCTTCAGCAAGACTTTTTGTTTTATGTATACCTGTTAAAATTGACCCGATCTGTATATTCCGACCCAAATTTGACTTGATACTCGAACTCAATATCTGAGCAACTATAACCCGACACGAATGTTTATTGTTGCAAACAGATTATTATCCTTGAATAACTTATTAATAGTTTACCCGAAAACTACCTGAATTCAAAATAACCCGGTCCGATCTGATTCGAAGACAACAAACCCAAAAATGACGACCCGAATCCGACTCAATTAACCCATTTACCAGGTCTATTTTTAAGTGCTCCACAACTTATTATCTGCCCACATCTACAAGTTTACAACGTGTAATTTACAAATGTCAAAAGAAAATTAAAAATTTAATTTCCATCCACAAATTCAGCGTAAGAACGTTTATTATGCTTGTCTCTCCAACTAGCGTAACATGCAATTAAAATCACAATTCTCATTAACCATGGACATATTTATTAAAATGGATCAAGTATCATACATGAGATAAAAACAGAATGCATATTAACAAAGGTTTTTCTTATCTATACAAATAAAGTGATGCTGTTATACTATTATTTAACTGTTTTATTTTTAAAACGTATATATATCTAGCTAAGGAAGATCTAATGAATTAACACACCACGTCAATAAGGTGGCTTTAAACATTACCTTCAAAAGAAATGCTTTATTTTTAAAACGACATATAAATGAAAGGTTTTTTTTTCGTATTTTTATGCATTAATTTTCTAAAACGACATATAAAACGAAAGGAAAGAAGAATTAATAAAAAAATATCGAGCCTTAGATAAGCGTACCTAATTGATTGAAGTTGGAGTCTCTGACGTTCCTGGTCGGACATGGTGGCGAAAGGGGCAGCACCGGATTGTGAACCTTGGATTGGTGTCGTAGGCGCCGATTTCTTCTTCTGAAGGGAATGTAACTCGTCAATTGTTTGCGCTTTCACAGGTGGTGCGCTGTCATCATGGCATACTCCGTCTCCGTTCTTGTTCGCTGTCTCTCCGTTTTCGTTTCCGTTACTTGTTTCTATCTTCTTCAACACCACGTTACCGTTTCCGTTTTCCGCCATCTCTTGATCTCTATTTATAACACAAATATACAATGACGTAAATTATAAACACAATTTATGAAAATGTCGAGCTAATACTTTTTCCTGAATAATTAATTTATTGAGCAGCCAGCAACGTAAATTATTTGAAATTTTTGACAATTTAAATATATGACTTTTTCAATTTATTCATTTTGAAACTATCAATTATCAATTTGATTATGATGCTCAAATTAACCCGTGGCGGAACCAGGGGACGAAATTAACAACAATTGTCCTTCTCTATTGACAAAATTGAAATTTTAAGTTTAGAAACCTATTTCTTTGGTTAATAACTTTTCCGTTAACGCCACTAAAATAGACACGTAACGAAACTAAGTTTATCTATGGTACACAAATGCAACTTAGTCATTTGTTTACTTTTGATTAAATACTCACTCTCTTCTAACCAATAATTTACATTTGCTTTATTTCTCTCTTACAAAATAAAGCAAAGGTAAATTATTCAGTGTAAGAGGTATTCCCTCTATCTCAATGTTCAGAAAATGAATATAAGGTGGACTGAGGCAGAGGGAATACCTCTTACAATGAATATAAAAGTAAATAAATGACTGAGACGGAAATTGAAAGAAAGGTGGACTTGTAAAGACATGCATACCAGGTAAAACAATTAGGAAGATGAAAGAAATGTGTGAATATAGGAAAGGAAGAAGAAACGTTCAAAAAATGAAGTGTTGAAGAAGGCAAAGATGTGGGGGGGATTATATAGTGATTGATTAAGGAGTATTGGGGGAGGTGGGACCCGTTGTATGTAAATGTAACGTAACCATGGTTAAGAAGCTTGATCATTCACACGGTTGAGTCCTTATCCAAGATATTCCAGCTGGGTTCTTATAATCTGAATATCATCCTATTTAAGTTATTTATTTTATTAATCTTCAGGAGCCAGATACAAAAACGTTGTCGATTTTTTTCATTTTTTTCCTAAATAAGGGAGATATTTGTTCCATTTTGTAGATTTTTAGATATGTTAGCTACTAGTAAACGCGTTTTTGCTATTTCAGCTGGTTCTTAATCCGAGTCATGACCTTGTAATTAGACTTGATAAATAGATTGGGTCTTGTCGAGTCCACGAAAAATTTGGGAGACAGTCACTCAGTAAGTTATTGATCAGAAACTAATGTTGTCTTGGCCCTCTATGTATCTTTTTGTGCCCTTTTTATTTTTAATAATTATGACTCAAAATGTCTCTTTCATTTGGTGAGGTGTATATATATGTTTTCATTAAGATCGTATCTATTTTATCATATTTGTAACCATTTTTATTAATTAGTACCCCATTTTATTACTTTTTATACCATTTTTTCATCGATTTGTAATTAGTCTCCCAACAAATTTTGATGAGAGACCGTTTCTTAGGAGACATACTCGGCCGAATCTATGTTCGTGTCCTATGTAACTGGTTCACAAACCCTAAAATCCAAACTCAACCCAAATAAATCTCATGTCGTGTTTGTTGAACCAATTACATAAATTGGTCGTAAAGCCTCAATCCAATTCCGTTAATTTCGTGTCGCGTCAATACTCAGAGAGTAGATATTAAAACATTTATTATTTAATGTTAGTATTTATTTCCACTTAAGAATTAATCATAATATAATTAGTGTGATTAAAAATAATCAAAAATAATATGTCTCTAAAATATCACATATATTATACATAAATACCGTAACAGGATGAAGTACTCGTAGTATTAAAAATATCGATTAATGTTTGTGCTTCTTCCCTTTTTCAAAAAGATGAAGAAAATGGATAATAATACAGGTATTTATATTTGAAACATATCCTACCTTTTAAATGTGGTGTATATATCAATAAATCATCTCAACCAAAAGCTTAAGCTAATGGTTGGTCCAAGATCGATTTTATACTCTAACAATAGTGTAAATGTAAATATAAAGTAAATGTTTTTTTAAAATTAAATTTTCTAATATAAGTAGGATGGAGACAATATTATTAACATGCAATATTCTTTCTTCAACTCGATTTGAAATTATATGGATTTTGTTACGTAACCTATATATTAACCACAATTTGTATGTTACTTGACACATCTGCTAATCTGACCCGTTCGATTTCAATTAAAAAGTCTTTCATTACTTTGGACTGAGAATAAGGATATCAGAAATCCAAAATTTTTATCAAAGTTTAATAATAATAGGTGGCGATTGAAACAAAATCCCAATTTTTTTACTTGCAAGAAAACAAAGTTGCACTCACTAGTCACTATCTAGTACGAGTACTAAAATTTTAATGTGCGGTAAAAAAGGATTTTGCTTACGTCAATGATGAAGCCGTTTTTTTCCATTTCTACTCTAGTTGATAAAATAAATTAATTGTCAAGTCCATGGATTTAACAACTTTACCTACAATTGAATCATGTAAGAAAATAAAAGTTTTCAAATTGATTCGTCATTTTCACAATTACTGCAAGGTTAAATCGAAATTGTAAAAAAAGGTCGATAATTGATACGTAATTGATCGGTAAAAACTAGACGTCGTTAATACTAGAATTAACTAACCAAATTAACAATTTATAAACCTAACTTTTGACTCTAGACTACTCTAAACAAGAAAGTAGTAAAGTGTAAGCAAGGGTCGAACCCAAGAGAAGGCCCAACTAACTAAGACTCGATTTTTAAACTATTGACTACTAATTAAGATTATGCTAATTAATTTAAGACACTAATCACAAATTATGACTTCACTAATGCAAA
>JAGPOY010002028.1:0-17053 GCA_018983105.1 Silene uniflora | reverse complement strand
ACGCTTGTGTCAACTTTTATTGAAGCAACTTTTATTAAACAACTTATTTAATAAATCCCCTAATAATACCGCGCTGTAGCACATTATTTTATAAGATAAATTACTTTTAAGCAACTTCTTTTGCTAACCCCAACTAATTATTAACCCACCTCAAATCACCCGTGCTACAACACGGGATCTAAACTAGTTACTTAACTAAAAACAAACTTTATTCAATGAATCAAAGAGATTTTCTACAAAATCTTTTCAATATTTTTACTTAACTAAACAACTGTTATTCTGTTAACACCTTTTGGAATATTACCAATCAAAATATAATATTTCTTTCCCAAATTGTTGGGAGTTTGTAAATCTACCAAATTCTATCTTTTTTATATTTCCTTGTAATTTATTAAATTTAAAAATAAAAATTAAACATAACAGAAGTGTTTGTATTTATTTTCATGTCGTCTGATTTCTTAATTAGAGCTCTTAAAAAGCTCTTAATAATTTATTTCCCCATTATTATTCCTTAATTTGCATGCAATCTTTAACTCTCGTTATTATTCCAGTTTTTTCCATGCCACTCAGATCTACAAGGTACTCACTTCATTAATCTTTTAAGTTCATCATTAGTCTTTTGTCGAATTCTTGCGTGAGACGGTCTTATACAAGTAATTCATAAAACGGGTTTTAATGTGAATTTTTTTTAATAGGTTTATTTAAGTAGGGGTTTTTTCAAATTTGAACTTTGGTTTTGTTTGATCATCATCACATGATTACGGGTTTTAAAATTTACGTTTTATTAAAATACTCCTAACAGACGAATAAACACATAAAGAACATGTTGAACGGGTCTTTGTATGTTACAAGATAAATGACGAACTTTCAAATAATTTTATTTGAATTTTTTTAATGTTTAATGTTTAAGAATTGTTGGTATTCTAGTCTAGCCTCATTAATGATATGGGTTAATTTTTGGTGCGTTTTTATGGGTAAAAACAGTAAAGTGAATTAATCTTTTATATTAATGAAATGGGTTTAGAATGACATATCTTGTATCCAACGTTCCAACTACCTAATCGTCATTCTTGATTTGAGGCGAACGATAATTCTTCTGTAAAACGGTTTTACACAAAATTTATCGTAAAAACCCTCAACTGCTTTTCACTTAATTTTCAAATTTTCGATATTTTTGTTGGTTTTCTTGTTTTAGAAGATTAATTATATCTCTAAAGTTGTGATCTTTATTGTTATCATTGCAAGAATTCTGATGTTTTCGGGTTTTTGATGCAATTTCAGGACTTGTTCTGCCCTAAAGTTCTCTGGTGTATTTCATGTAAAGCATTTTATGTTCAAGATTCGGGTTTTTCGTGGTTGACCCTTTCGTTATACTCCTAGTACTAGTATTTACGAGATGGCGAGACTTTCAGTCCGATCATTGGAAGAAAAGACGGAAGAGAAGCGTTGCTATTCTCGTAGGAAAATTATGAAGCAAAGAGTTCGGGTTATGTACACTGACCCGGATGCTACTGATTGTTCTGGTGACGAAAAAGATTCGAGATTTTCTTTTGTTAGGAAGGATGTGAATGGTGTGAAAAGAATGGTTGGTGAATTTTATATTTCCGGTTGTGGTGAGGGTAGTAATAGGGGTAGCGATGCTAGTACAAGCGGAAATAAAACAATAATGCCGTCTATCCCGGTTATTAAGCCAAAGACTGAGGATTTAACTGACGGAGTTTCATTGTTAAAAAGATCATCCTCGAAATATAAAGGGGTTAGGAAACGGAAGTGGGGGAAATTCGCGTCTGAAATTCGTAATCCGCTTATAGGTAATAAAAGAGAGTGGCTTGGAACTTTTAATACTGAGTTGGAAGCCCACATTGCTTATGAGAAAAAGAAGCGTGAGATTGATGCTCTTCTGGATTTAGAGAAGCGGAATACCTCCTCCGCTGTTGCCACATCGTCTGTTTCCAAGCTAGCTGTTGCCACATCGTCTGTTTCCAAGCTGGCTGTTGCCACATCGACTGTTTTCACGTCAGCTGTCCCCAAATCAGCTGCTGTCAAGTCTGCTGTTGTTAAGTCAGCTGCTGTATCGAGAGTTGTTTGCGCACTTGCTGCTACTGTCCAGCCGGAAGTTCATCCACCTGGTATTCATCAGGGATCAACTTCAGCTGTTGCCACTTCAGAGGATGAACATGGGACTTCAATGGGTAATCTGCTGTCGCCGTCTTCTGTTCTTGATGTTATTCCTCAGAATAACAACAGAACTGTATCAGTAAGCTCATCATTCTTTGGGACAAATTTCAACTACTTATTTGATGAGATTAAGATAGAGGATCTGCCAATGTGTGATTTGGGTTTTGGACTGAGTGATTTGCCAAATTTCGACTTAGATATCACAAATGCTGACCTTAATTTCATCGACGACTTGTTGGAAATGACTGGTATATGAATCCCATTTGGTTCAAGTGAATACTGAATATATATAATCTTCGTTCTTCTTCAGGGTGATTTCCGAATAATCATTAGAGAGTTTATTTGTTCATACCTATATATATTCTAACAGCGGTTGATTGCGAATGGTATAAGGCCGTATCACTTTGTGGAATAAGGCTTATGATTTTGTTGTAAAAGGGTTGGTGCTTACACGATATTAGTGCAAAACGGTCTTACAAGAAACTACTGAGAAATTACGAGTGGAATTATTTGGTTGATTTTATTTTTGGCTTGATTTATGTAGCTTCTTATTTGATTGCGTTTTGTAGAATTTGGAGGGAAAGTTATTGAGATGGGATGTCGTTGTCTTTCACCTGCCTTTTGTCTGCACTGTGTCAGTGCATGAAATCTGTGGAAAGTCGGAATAACTAAAATGTTTCGATAACACTCTTCGATAATACCAGGACGAGTTTGATTTAACTAAAATGTTTCGAGTTTAAAAGCAGGGGAATAGGACGGTGCTAAAATTCAGAAAGAGAGTAATTTAAATTAAAGAGTACACAGTTAAAATCATTTACATCGCTTCTGTAATTATTTACGGAGTAAATAAGTTGTTCAACTTGTTACAAAAAAGAAGTCAATATGTCGATATAATTAACATAAAACCATCTTATGCAAAACTCGCGACAAAGAAGAATTTTTAGATGTTGACAGTGGCGTCCCATATTCTCAGCAGCCCATCCCGACCACCACTACATATCCTCTTATGTTCTAGGTCCGAAGCCACGCATCTTACCACAGCTGCTTGTGGTTTGGGCGTCTTGTAAAGCTGCCATCCCTGGGATTTTGTCGCCACAGGTTGATTAAATAACAACATAGAGTTATCAGCTGTGCCGATCCCCAACCACTCGTCTGCTGCGTTAATAGACAATATCGAGCTACTTAAATACATCTCTTTTGCGCATTTGAAACTGTTGCCAGCGGTTTCCCAGAATCTTATTGACCCGTCATCTGACCCGGTTATTATACCATTGTCCAGCTCTGAATACTCCACACAACGAACTGGGCCGGCATGATGGGCCAAAACAGCGTCACACTCTCCTCGAGAAATTGACCAGATTCTAGCAGTCCAGTCGTCACTTCCAGTGATGACACGATCCCCGTCCATCCTTATGGAACGAATCCATTTTGTGTGGCCCTGCAGCTTGTGGACGTGCCTACCTGCCCGAATGTCCCAAATGTGAACTATGGAATCTCTGCCAGCAGCCGCCAAGATCCCGGTAGAGTCGTCATACTCTGTACAAAGCACGGCACCTTGGCAATGGGCAACGGTTGCAATGCAACTGCCGATTCTAGCGTCCCACATTTTGACAGTTCCATCATGGGAAGAACTAAGAACACGTTCACCTGAGAGCATGCGCACGTAACTGATGGGTGCTTGATGGCTTTTGAGCTCCTCCAAAAGGGTAAACTCGTGTTTATCCCAGATTAGAATAGAGAGATCATCAGAACCAGATACCACCTTTTGTCGATCGGAGCTTATAGCACGAACAGCACTAAAAAAAAAGGCTTACACGGTTAAGAAGAGAAGAAAACACAACAAATACTGCAGAACATAGAGACGGTATTATGCTTATGTAGAGAGAACAAGCGGTATTATAATCTTTATTTCCATTTGCGAAGGAGCCAAAGCTCAGGGTTCTTTGGTAGTAATATTATGATATAACAAAAGCTTTGGCTCGCTAAACTTAACATAGGGGTAAGATTGTGCACATCTAACCACGCCACGTTGGAAGCGCATAGGACACTAGCATAATGTTATTGTTGCTGTTGAACAGCCGCAATGATAATTGCCACAATGGCTGTTTTAATACTGAGACATTTTGAACCAAGGTCATTACTCTTATTAGGATCCTCGCTTTATTACTAACCAAGCTAAGCTAACTGACATCAAACTCAACGTTAGTGGCTCAAAAAAGGTTCATTGAAAAGTTTATCCTTAGAATGTTTGAAGGAATGTTGAAGAAAAGACGAGCAAACATATGAGTTCCTAGCTTTAAGATTATCTCAAGGATAAAGAAAAGCAAATTTCGCTTGCCACAACACCAAGCCAAGCATGTAGCGTGTGAAACTTTACTAAGCAGATCCAAATTTTTTCTAGAGGTCCTTAATAATAATTCCAATAGAAGCCGAAAAGCTACTCTATGTTATACATGAACAGCCTCACTAGTTCAGGATACACAAATCTCATCTCTCTCGACCCCGCTTGGACAAGAACTTCTTTAGATGTACAAGGGTAGTGTTTCACATCGTGGTATAATGGGTATTAATAAAATCGAGGCGTTATAAAACCCAAAAAACTCTCTAGCCCCTAGCGGAATATAATCTAGATGGAAACAGAGGTAGTGACCGAATGCAGGAAGAAGAAAACAAAGGAGGTACTCCTTTCATACAAAAACTAATAAATCAGAAAAAAAAAATGCGGAAAAAGCTTGCCAAGGATGTAGTTATACCCTGTGTGGCCTTTCATGGTTGCCAGAAGTTCAGAGCCTCGATGGCTAGGATCCCATATTTTAACCTGGCCAGTAAAAGAGAGATTGCACAGTTAATTTATGGGAACTACATTAAATTTACTGTTGTTTTCTTTTGTATTTCTTCATTGCTCCAAAGGCATGTAATAACTAAGTACTAGACAAAATAGTTGTGATCATCATTAAGTGCTTAACCAGACTTACCGAACAATCTGTGCTACCAGTAAAGAAGAAGCCCGAATCTTCACGATCAGCAACCAGATCCCAGACCTCTCTTCTCGTGACGCAATGTAAAGCAGTGACGGTACTATCATGCCCCCTTATAACTCGAACGCTTGATTGGATTCTCCTCTGCCTAGTATTTGCAAAGTTTTGTCTCCTAGGGGTCCCAATTTCACCTGCACGGACATGACGATTAATAAAATGGAATATAGGAGTAGCAATAAGTAAATACTCCCTTTGTTCCATTAAATTTTTTACATTTTCATTTTTGGCCGCCCCATGGCATTGTTTATCATGTTTAGACTTGCTGACATTATATCTACACAGTTGATTTTGGTTAACCACCTCAACCACCCTGACCCCTCCGCTGCTACTGTCCCGCCAATGCCAATACTACCACTTGAGCCCCAAGGCACCACACTTACTGCTAACCTACCAAAGCCACATTCAGCAAACCCAGACCCAAACAAAGCATTCTCAACCACCACCACTATGACCACTTCATGGTAAAACAGTGCAGCATTGGTCACAATAGCGGTAATGGTTGTGGCAGGTTTGGCCGTAAAATCCAAAAGATTTACCAAAAGTGCTAGATATTAGTAATGTGGTAGTGTAGTAATGCTGAATTTTTGTTAGAATTCAGCATTTCAAATGACAAGAAAGAAACCTGAAATTTCAGAATCAGCTGCAAGTCCTTGCCCATGACTGGAAGGGTTGGCTACAATAGGTGCTTCTTTCCCAAACATGCTCCTTACCCAGTTTCTTGCATAACCCACCTCAATGGCAGGTTGTTGACTGTCATGTATCACATCTTGTTGTGATTGCATACTATGCAAAGACAATGACTGAACTTTTGAATCAGATAAACCCCAATAAACCATATGCAGCTGGTGAATATATGACAAGTACCCTCTGAGTTGGACCTGTGAACATTTCACAGCCAAAGCTCTCTTATAAGTGTTTTACATAAATAATACGCCCTCCGTCCCGGTCATTTGTTCACCTATTCTATTTTTGGGTGTCTCGTTCATTTGTTTACCTTTCTATACTAGGCATGCTTCTAATGGGTAATTTGATCTTCCACATCCATTATTGTCCACTTGTTATCACAAATGATTGGGATGGAGGGAGTGTTCCTTTTATTTCCCAACAAGTATGAGTGAATATACCCTAAATTTATATCTTGACCCAAAGCTATGTTGCTGCGACTCGGTTAGAAGTATCTAACACAGGTGTGTGTCCAATTGTTGGGTTCGTCTATTTTGTGAGAAAAAATCGTGTTTTTGGTCCAAATGAAGTATCCGAGTGTCCTATCCACATCCGAGTGTCAAGTGCCCGACATGGGTACGCAAGATAATTTGAAGCGTCCGAGAAGACTTGTATGTCTATCAATTTCTTTTATTTTTATTTTAAATAGAGTACAACAACAAAATTATCCTAGTTCCTCGTCGGAAATGGCGGGTAGGAGGGGGGGTTCAGAAGTCCGTAGCCTTAACTTATGTTGAGGGTACAAAGTGGTTTGTCTCCAAATAACCCATTATGAAATTGCATTGAGACTCTTCACTAAATATATAAAAAGAAAAAAGAAAAAAGAAAAAAAAGAGCACAGCCAATCTTTGACTCCAAAAAAGACCAAATTGAAAAGGAAAAGAAAGTTGCATCATAAATTGAAGAAATTCAATGTAAAAACTCAATGAAGTACTCACGTAGAGATCAAACTCGATATGGTTTGTCTGGGCCAGGTACTCTATCAGTGGCCACGCAATAGTATCAGGAACTCCCAAGCCACCCTTCAAGGTGACAAGATATAATTAGATTTGTTGAGGTCTTGAGGATATTAAATTTGAATAGCATAGAGGAATAAAATCTGCGAATACCATGTGTAATGCTACCAGCATAAGTTGAGACAAAATGAGGTTTTCTTTACTGGAAGACCTACACCATACAAATAAGGACAATTAGTGATCTTCAGAATTTGTTAAACACAAAGACACAAAATTTATTCCCAAAGATCACTGGGACAGAAGTTAGGGTATATTCACTCTGGGTTCCTTAAGCAGGAGGTTTAGGATATACTCTCTCATATACTTGCTGGAAATTGACCGGGACGGACGGAGTATGAGAGGAAAGTATATGTTCTGAGCTCCACTATCCCAGTAACAATTGCCCCTAATATAAGCAACCCCATTGGAAGACGGAGTAATATGTTCGAGGCCTTTCAGAATGCAATAATGAATCTTTCTACAACACTGAACCACAACATTTAGCGATCAGTGAAAAGGCAAGAGAACATTTTTGCAAAGCTTTACTAATTTCTTTTTATAAGAACAACACATTTTCACAACACTTTATTCAGAATTGAAACATAGGTGAAGGACGTTTTTAAAATTACAAATTATTTAGTTGATCATGATAATAACAAACATTGTGTAAATAACTCATACAGTACCTTAGATTACAAAGAGGGAAAAAGGGAAAAAAAACACTAAACTGCAAAATTGTATCAAGGGAAAATTTTATGAAAACAATATTAAGCCAACGTAGAGTCGTAGATAGATAATTCTAAAAAAGGATTTTACTTGATAGATGACTGCTCCAACAGATAGTCAAAGAATGTTTTCCAGAACCTACAACGAAATAACCAGAATAACTTCAGACAAAGTGACGTAAAACTTTAACAATTTTGGGGGCTGAGCAGTGGTGCAGTTGATCAGTCATAGACGCATCAACAAAATAACATGGTTACAAGTCCCGAATTCATCAAGATTTGAAGAAACTATATATAAAAAATCAAATTATAAACAGATTCGCCGAATGTTTTAACTCTTATAAGTAATGACATGTACACTTTCATTATCTGTTACGTATTGACGTATTGTTTGAAGATAACATATAAACATAATTTGATCTTTTAAAACATTCCATGCATGAATGGGCCAAAGCTAGGTCCTGACAAATTCTGTTAGATGTTGGATCAGGAAAAGAACAATAATGGTGATTTACATTGTCCAAAACCTGAGAATATGCGCAAATAAAAGTTTGGTGGAGATCGTGAATAGAAGATACCCAATATTCTCCCAGATTGATAGAGAAAGGAGATGGCGTTGTATGTAGTCTGGAACACCATTTAAATCACTCCTATAGATTTCAGCTGACACTTCAAGAGCATCTCTTACAGTTCGCATATCATTTCTGGTGAACGCACGAATAATGACTTCTTTCACCTGAGAATATGAGCCACTATGAGCTAAACTTAAAGAAAGGAACAGGGTAGATTTCTCGAACTAATTGTGAAAGAGAGAGCACCGATTTTGCTGAAAAACGAGTAAGAAGATACAAATATAACCAAGCTGTAATTCTTGAACGGTTTTACTCGTCTCCCCGCAGTCCGCAGATAGTTTTTACCTAAACACATCCATTCGGCCTAGGGTTTACCACAAATATTCACAACCATACAAAAACTACCTAAAAAGAAAACATGAATTATTCGCAAGGACAGCCTAGAATGGAGTATGTAAACTACCTGCAGGAACAGAAGGGTACTAAGAAAATGTGTAACGACTTGACCAGTAACCAAAAGTGGTACCGACACTTCTAGCATGCAAACAACAATATCTCGATGCCTTAAGGGCTCCCAGTTATGAGGGGCCGAATGAACGCAACCTAACCATGTGATAACAGCATAAGAGAGTAAGAGACTGTCTCCACATGACCCATAATGAAAATGGAGTCGATAATTGCATTGAATGACTACTATTTCATATAAAAAGAAGAGCAGCCTATAAGAGAATCTTTTTTGTTTTATTTCATCATAATTCAGAGCATACCAGTTCTTTGACAGCAATGAAAAGTTTTTCAGACAATTTACAGTTCCATCCCTGAAACACATTGCGCAAAGCAGAGTATGAATATATTAAATGCAAATAATTCAACTAAATCTCTGGAAAGTCAAGGAAGAACACATACGCTATTCATATGTTCTCTAATTCCCGCAATAAAGGCACTGCCTACAAGTCCTTGGGAATCTGTTTCAATTAGAGCTGCCAAAATATATGACAAATAATAAGTGAGTTAAGGGCTCAAACTGTAGATACATAAGTACTCTATCTTAAACTCACTGCATGAAAACACACCAAGTATCGTCTCGTACTCATCTGATGAAACAATGGCATCAGCTGCTTCCAGCTTTGCAAGATTAAACCAGAGTCCCTGAATTACAAGATAACCACACGGTTGCAAACTCACTTCTATAATTTAATGACACTCAACATTATAATAGCTAGCAGTGCAAAGACATTTTATACTCGGTAATATGATAATAAATAATGACATAGGTTGTACTAATTTTTTTAACAACGTTACCTAGGCTGCTTAAACTTTATATACACAACCTAACCCCATGTAGCAAAAGGTAGACATAAGTGTAAACAAACAAAGCTCCTCTGTTCTTCTCTCTGTAACCAATACAACAACAATACACGTGTGACTAAAGGCTCCAGCATATCGCTAGGTTACCTTGTCCTTCTGTTAAAAACACAAGGCAGCTCTTTCTAAATGACACAGATGAGAACTGTATTGAGATTTTGCACAAGTGACAGACTACTAAACAAATAAAGAAGCAGGTAATATTCAAAGACCCAGTTTGCTTTATTCATCATATTCCAAAGTCGATGAATGACAAGTCTTTGATTCTATTGGAACTGTATAATCCATGTTCTCGAATTTCAGGAACTATGTCTCAATGCTTAACAAACAGAACAGTTCAACATTCAATTTCCAAAACTAACAGTCAATCAGACAAAACTGAGAAAATGCTAGTACCTTTAGCTTGACTTTGATATCCCGAATCAGCTGTGCTTCTTGATCCTAGGGGAAAAGCGAAAAAAATAAAAAAAATAAATTGAAACATCAATGACTAGTGACGTGGATCCATTAACCTATTAAACACACATTTACATCTCTAAGTTTCACGTTTGAAAGTGAATTACAACCATGTACTCCTACATCATTTAAAGCCAAAGCTGAAAGATGACTAAACTTCTTATCAGAATATGGCTTTTTCAATAACTCACAATAGCAACTAAAATATTATGAAGTATCCTGTGCTTGTGTAACTATTTATTTTACATTCATTAAACTTTTCTTAAATGACAAGATAGTGTAGAAGTGAATATTATTACACCTGAATGTTAAGATGTTTTTAGCTGACACCAAATAATTTTGGGATTAAGGCTTTGTTGTTGTTGTTGTTGTAATGTTACAAATTTACAATGCTTAATGCTATTGCACCACAAACTCAAGACTATTTACAAAAACAAATGATGGATCTTACATTCTTCTCCCTCATGTAGCGAAGAAATTGATTCCTCTTTTCCACTTGCTTTTCTGCTCTAACATTGGCAGGGAACTTATTGTATATGTATCTGGCACTAGAATCTGAAATGTGGATACTAAATATCAATTCGTATAACATTTACGAAAGGTTCAATTTTAGTTTCAAATGTTAGATCGCTAAATTTATTCAAGAATGTACCTACAATTCCATTTGTAGGATCTGGTATAGTTATAATAATAGGATCAGCAACAAATGATGGAAATATCGACATAAGATCTTGACCATTCTTAGTTGCATCGATCAATTTGTCAAGAACATTGTCATCACTATCACCACCTGATACAACTCTTCCAATGTAGTTCGAGAAACCCTGAGAGCCCAGAAACTGACTTATCTGTAACAAATGGCAACTTCCAAGCATGAGAACACATCAAAATATGCAACTAAGAGACAGCTATAAGTAAAAATAATTGGCATCCTCATAAGTCGTAACATCTCAGAAACGGAGCAAACTTCAATGAGATCTTAGAATATGATAATGAGCCTCAATAGTCAGTACAACCACCATGAGAGTATTCCTTAACCAAACATTGTGCCAAAATTCCATCGTTCAGAAAAATATACAGCAAGTCCAACCTCAGTACCATAATTCCCACAAAACAAGGTGGAGGAATTCTTTGATGGTCAGAACTCAAATGAAACGATAAAACATTCTGAGAAGTCAATTTACATAATTTGAAGCTACCTTACTTCAGCACTTCACTTTAATTCCATGTACTCTAACCCTCTCCAATATTTCATTTTAGTCCAAAAACATCAAAAGTTTTCAAAAAATAGCCATCGCGATTCACGTCCATTGCAGCCCAACACTTGCAATCCAGTCAAAGTAATATAGGTTAGGTTTGGAGTCAACGCATCTGCCAATGTTTTTTTAGCTTCTACTGAAATAGTGAAATGTGTAGCTGAGTTTAATTGACCAACAGTAACAAATCTTAGTTATAATTGATCGCTTGCGCTAGCATTGCTAGGACTAAAATTGTTTGACACAAAGGGAGCATATTTTCAATTTGCAACAGTGGGGAAGAATAACTGAAAAAACGAAAAGTAAAGAAAAAAAACCATGGCATCTGGCAATTCATTGTTTAGGTGAGAACGCTCCAATATGAATGCTTCGTCATCAAAAGGATAGTCGGAAGTATTTCCCTGACAAAGAAACAGGTTATTTTAGTTTATGCTCTCTGATCATTAGAAAGCATGATATATCTTTAAATTGGGTTTGTTAGGAGAGCGAATATTCAACCTGGGGCTACATATGTTTAGTTTAGGCAAATATACTTCAAACAATTTGTCAGATTTAGCTAAAATAAACTTGATGAAATTTCAAGCAATACTAGTTACGGCTCACTGATTATTAGAAAGCATCAGAAATTAATGCAGAAAACAAAAATCGTCAATATTATGAGAAGAAGGTTGGAATCTTACAACGAAATTACGGTATCCAGACAAAAGTTTTGCAAAGAACTTCAGAAATATAAGCCTGCAGGATAATCAATTCAAGATAAATAATCAGATTATTTTATCATCTCCAGGTCATCTTGGAGACACATATATTGTCACGTCTACAAGTGACTGAGATTGTAAACCAAAGAGATTTAATTACATGGGACCTCCGTAACTAGAAACAACCAAATACCAAGCGCATATTTACCTAAACTAAATATACCAAAGAGGTTTAATCGAGGGACATGAAGGTCCTTAACAAAAAGTCGTGCAGCATATTTGCCTAAACTAAACATACCAAAGAGGTTTAATTACTTAGATGATTGCCTAAGACTTAAGTCATGAAACTAATAATGATACAATAGTTGACAACTTAGGCCCATCAATGGCATTCTGAAGAATACTGACACCTGTGATTCAAATGAACATTTCTTGTAATGGTCGAGATAAAGATTCAGAACCATGAAGATGTATCCTCACCATGAACAAAACTATCTGACATCAAATTAAACTACATAACGAAGGACTTTTTTCTAATTTCTCTCATGGCTGTGGATCTTCAGGGAAAAATAGACTTCTCAGTTCATGAATTTTACATAGGATTTTCCAGCAGTACTTTCGGATAATGTACAGCATGCCTTACACTTACAAGATAACTCCTTATACGTCAGCTGATATGAGAAATCTATGTTGCGATACAAGGTTTCCTAAGCTGCACTTCTCATCAACCATATTTTGGAAACAGCCCTGGGGATGAAATTGGTTTACAGCTTTGTACAACTGAACCACTACCTTACCCATATTTTCAAGTTCAAGTCGTAACAGTAACTCTAATGTTGATAAAAACCAAAAGAGTAAGTTTGTGAGCTACGTGGTGAACTTATCTTTATTCAGTACTCATAATGCTTTGTTTCACCATAACTACAATTAATACATGAAGCTTATTGTGAGCTACGTGGTGAACTTATCTTTATTCAGTACTCATAATGCTTTGTTTCACCATAACTACAATTAATACATGAAGCTGAAGCTTGGATGCAACACGACACCTTATTTCACCTCATTTACATAACATGACAAGAATGAGGCTAACACTTGTATACAAATCTATGTTTAAAAGCTGTGACATACAGACATAGCATGTCAACATCATGGCAGACTTTACGTTTCAACTATTTATGGAATGATAGTTGTCTCGAGACCAAGAAAACTGCACTTCCCCAACAACATACTGATAACTTTGATAAGTGAAGAGCTTAACTCTTAAGCATTTTGATCCAGATGTCGACTTCAAAATTTTATTGAGCACGAATTTGTCTTAAATACAATTAAATAAACACATAAAACCAATTCTACCACAACAACAACATTGCCCCAGTGCCTCACTCGCTCTCGCAAAAGGTGGGGTAAAAATGTACTCAGCCTTACTCCTATATGCTGTTTAACATAGAGAGACAACAACCTGATGAACATTGCATAGAGCATTGCGTCGAGTGACAGTTAATTTCACAACAAAAGGAAAGCGGCTAGTTTAGTGAGTCATTTTGCTTTATTCCATCACAAAGCCATCTCTAAATAAGATAAAAGGGTGTCAGGGAGTTCCTACTCAGAAACTGGAGCATATTTTCTAGGCATATCTTACTTTGAGACATTCAATGGAAAAGGAACCACCTGAGTTTGAGATCATGATCCTCTCCCCAAAGCTTGACAGGAGGGCTTTTTTCATATACTTGTCCGAAACCAACACTAATCTCGTCTATGCGTAATAAGTTTGGGTACAACAGATTCATTATGTCACTGTGCAAAGTGTGTAACTCTGGTTCTGGTATAGGAGGTATCTCCTCCGATGTAATGATGAAGTTATGATCAATATCAACAATAACCACCTATACAGGAAACAAAGCTACATAAAGTTACTATAGAGAAAATCATCATTGCAAAAAGCTACACACCATCATCTCAACCAAGAACAGAACCATAAAATCCACATGGAATAATTGGCCAACATCACATTTACTTTCATACTTTCATAGTATTAAATTTTGGCTGCAAATTTAAATCGCGAAGTATCGAGGTTATACAGGTCACAGAGACTGCATATTAAGGTGGTATCACATTTGTAACACAACACCAAGATTAGGGTAAATGTCAATATACCTAACTCCAAGGTCAAGTCTCAAGCTGAGATTGATTACCAATTTACCATGGTTCCGAAAGAGCATTCAACAAGAAAGCTTAAAGAGATTATGCCCCAACAAATACAACCAAGAAACAAGGAAAAGGTGAATAGAGAACTTACACCATCCATCAATAGATCAGATGTGTCAACGCTTGAATGTAGACCTATGATGTATGGGGTTGGAGCATCAACAAAGTCGACTCCTTCAGAGAATAGTATCGGGACATAAACATGCTTCAGGGAAAAAAAATATCATGTTTAGAAACAACAATACAACACCATTAACAAAAAAGAGAAACAGCCGGAGTTAAGGAAAGAAAAATTAAGAAAAAAATTCATTAAGGCTGAAGGCCATGCTTTATTATTCCATTTTCTTTGATATTAAGATAACTGATTTACCATTTTACAAGTTCTACCAAAAATCAGAGATAACAGCCAAGCCAAGGGAAGGAGGTGGATAAAAAGCTTGTCCTCATCAAATTTGCCATTGAGTATTTTTTTTAAAAAATCATGAAAAATGTGTGTAAACTTTCCACAATCATCCTCAAGCATATGTTTTGAAGTACAGTGAGTTCATATGCCTTTGAACAATAAAAACTATTGAATTAAGTTTCAAAACCTCAAGAAATTAAAGGTGACCTAAGCATAAGAAGTGTAACCTGCCACTGAAATGGATATATTAGATGGCATATGGCTTCTGACACAAGCGTCAATAGAGAATACCTATATAGGAAGGATACAGAAAAAAAAAATGGAAGGATAATGAGGGACAAAATTAATGCAATAGAGAAGAGAAAAAAAAACATTTAAGTGCTATTTTACCAGACAGAAAAGCAATAAAGAAGAAGGTATATAATCGTAAGTATGGAGCTATACACGTACTTATCTGATCGAAGCAAAATCCTTCTTTCCAGTAATACTGCTGTAAAAAGTATCAGCAAATTGTGAACATCCAAGCATTGTACCAGTGGCTGAAAGGATAACTGCATCCACAATTTACTGTTAAACAATTTGCATTACATTCCAAATGCAGAAGAGCGGAAAATGGATGGCCAGGAGAAAATATAGGTGATTCAAAACCACACACTAACGTAAACTACCTCCATCCCGATTATATTGTCCCATTTGACTTTGGTGGCCAAACGACGTTGACATTGACCAATATTTTTCTCGCTATATGCAACCGTAACACCATTATAAAAATGATAGTATAAAAAAGTTGCTTTGACAAATCAAGCACAAAAATAATGTACCTTTATACACAAATATGGAGAAATTAAAAATCAAAATTGACATTTTTGACACAGTCAAATGGGACAATTTAAATGGGATGAAGAGAGCATTACTTAAAATATAAAAAGAATGAACAAGCTCGTACATCAGCCTGAGGAAGCCCATATTCTGGAGGAGCCTCCAAAGATAACAAATAGTTATTAATTGAAAAGAGGACTCGATCCTGTCCTGGCGTTGGCAGGGGAACATTCAGAATTGTGGCTTTTATAACTTCCCACAATGGCTTCCTGCAATTTTATTAAAATCAGCCATTTACCAAAATGCGCAACAATTTGTATTAGCATAGCTACACTATTTTCTAGATAATGAAGACCAAAGCAAGCCAATCGTAATCCATGTGCTTCTTTGAATCCTACCATACATAATTACATTAAAACAGTGAAAAAATCCATAGCCTATGTTACTCTAACTCCGTTAGAAGTATTCAACACACATCCGTGTCTAATTGTCAGATTGGCTAATTTATGAAAAATTCTCATGTTTTTGACTAGAATTGAAGTGTTCGACTGTCATACACATGATGGAGTGTCGATTGTCGGACACTCGTACACGAGAAGTATGAGGAGTCGGAGTACCATAATTCATAGCTAACACTACAATCAAAATTAATATAAGAATCCAAACTCACTGACTTCCTTCAGGGGAGAAACATATAGAGAATATCTCTTCAAGGGCATCACCGAGTACACGAAAACAGGGCAATCGTGAAACAAGGGAAATACTCTTTTCAGCATATGTTTTCGATGGTATCCCATATGCTTCCGCGATATCCTCGTCGACAGAATCTCGGAAAACAATGCAACTGACGTATAATTTCGAACCATTACCAACTGCAAAAGGCAAATGTAGTACGGAGTATTAAGAGCCCAATATGGAAAGAAACAGATAACATGATATCAACAGAGCCTTAATCCCGATTTGACTCAGGGTCGGACAACATAAATCAGCATTTGAAACTGTTAATGATGGGTAATATAATGAAAATAAAAAGGAAAAGAGGGCCGAGAAGCAAACAAGAAAAAAGACCAAAAGCAAAATGAAATCAAATGGAAAATTATATATCAGAAACTTTATTTGATAGTCAGTCTGCACATGATGCCATTATCTTACTCAGTGCTCACTGCTCAGTTATTTTCAATTCATCTGCATTTAGAAAACAATATAAATTCTTCATTAACAATCTGTTTATGAACATTTTGAGCTTATGTGATCGCCTTTCATGGTCTAGGGTTGGAAAGGCATGACAGGCCAACTGTTTGGTTACTGCTACAATTTTATCTCTTTTCCTCAGATTTTTACACGGAGTAACTCTATTTACATGACATCCCTAGCTGAGAATTCCTACTTGAGGAGAGTAAACAAAACCGATCCTCCATTTTTTTGGACAAACAAAGAAAGTGGAACCTTAAAATTCCCATAAAGTAAATATTTGAAAGAGGGAAGTGCCGGAAACACTCTTGTGAGAGGTGCTAAAAGAGCTCTTTTGCATTCCATATCAGAATCAGGTAACCAAACAATGTTATTTTTCTAGAACCTCCTTCAAAGCGGCAGGTACAGCATTTTACATTTCAATTT
>JAGPOY010002027.1:0-15677 GCA_018983105.1 Silene uniflora | reverse complement strand
ATTCACAAAATATTTCATCTTCCCTCGAATAAATTCTTAAAATTAATGCGAGAATTAAATACAAAAAATTTCTTATATAAACACTAGAATCCCAATTACCATTTTTATTCAAAAAGTTGGTAGGTAAAATATACATAGAGAACTAAATGAATTATTTCACTTTTTATCTTTATTATGTTTTGAATTAATAGTTACAATCTTATTTAATTATTATTTTTGTGTTTGTGTTGAAATTGCAGGCGAATGAAATACTCAAATCATTAATATATAACATTGCATGAAGTTAGAAAATAATGCGTATGAATTTTTATAATTTTCGTTTGGTTTGAACACTCTTTCATTTTGTCGGATTTTCCTTTTTTATTATGGTGTATGTCAGTATGTGGAACGTGAATTGTTAGTATGAATCTTTAATTAATAATGAGATATTACATTTTATATATACTAGCCATTGAAATATTAGTCGGCAAATTTTTTAAATTGTGTACTAGATTGTCTTTCACTTTTCGTGCACTTTAGTTCCCCGTATAACACGTTTCTTCTATTTGTATTTTGTCAAATAGGTTATAAAATCAATCAGGTTTGTTGAACGGTTGAAGGGTTGAAATATGCTGCAAGGACGTCAATTTTGACCATTTAATGATGTCTATTCGAAGTAAATATTTTCCATGGTTATCGATTGGAACCCGATGCTCATTTTCCACCAATTGATCTCCATTAACCGCTAATTAAAGCCATTATGGCTCTAGATATCGAAAAGACAACGACCATGTAAACAATTTGCTTGCTTATTTACTAAATCTGTATCATACATTATTAAATATTCGCTCAATTGATTAGTACTTCTACTCACGGATTTAGTGAGCTTGGTTTCTTGAATAATTATATGGATCGTTGTATTTCGGTTTTCAAGCGTGTTTATTTGGAGCTTTCTTGCACTTCCAACATTTTGCTTCGTTTTGTATTTCTAGATGTTTCGAATATGTTTTATCTAATAATAGGTTTGTAAATAATTGATTGACAAATTGATAATTTGAAGAAAATGGCAATTATTATTTTCAACATGTTTAAAAGGTTGTTTCAGGTTTTAGCCTTTATATGATTACTAATGATTTGTTTTTTTAATACATACAATAATGAAATTTAGATTAGTTAAGATGTAACATAGACGTACTCAATAGCATTAGTGTTACACCAAATATCATCAGTCAGTGCTTGCTAAGTCACTCACATGAATTGATGTACAATGACGTACTAAACATATAAAAAAAAAAACTTGAAAACGTAAATTTAAATGGTACCCGTGATTTTTCACGGGCACAAAACTAGTTTTAATTTTAATTGAATGTTCGTTCCGCAATAGTTTACATTGATGAAATATATAGATCACTAAGTACCTGACTTAGTTTTGGAACTCTATTTGGATGATGTATTATTCTATTATAGTCTCTAATCAGGGCATTAAATTGGAACACTTAAATGCCTATAAAAATGATTAGTATATGAGCTGGTTGATGACTAAGTTCCTTAAGTCATGATATTGTTGGATATTATTGCTCACAGATTAATTCCGATGCGAGGTTATTCGAATACTCTTTTATTTGTGTTTAATTCTGATTTCTAACATGCATATGGTCCTGGAGATTTGTTTATTAAAATCGTTTTAAGAACTGACAAATCCCTTCACCCATCCCCCCAAGGTATGAGATTTCATTACCCTTATTACCTTTCAACCACCTTATTCACCTACCATCACACTTGCAACTACCACCACACCAGCCACCACCAATGCACCACCAGTATGCCATCGCCGCCACTACTACCACCACGCCCTGTCACCACCACTACACTTGCGAGTACTATCACACCAGCCAACGCCATAACCACTCTTGCGACTACCACCACACCAGCTGTAGCCTGTAACACCCCGTCTCTTAAGGACCTGTTGACTGACCTTTTGACCAATTGGAGACCTTAGGAGGAGTCGACAAAGCATAGTTAGTTGGACATAGTAGACAAGTGTTAGAATCCGACCTTGCTGCAGTCACTGTTAGAGGATTACTGGCTGTTGTGGTGGATTGTTGATGATTGCGTTCTATGAATCGATTAACCAATGTTGTGGGCTTTCTTTTATGTTACCTCGTTATGACTTGTATGCAGATGACTGGCCCAGTTGTTGTTGTTTTTTGACCTACCGTGATCCATTGGGGAATGGGGAGCACCTGTCTATCAGGTTTATGAGTTGATGTTGCTTTGGGAGTTGGGACGGTACAGAGTTGAGGATGACCTTGTAGCTGCATCGGGTAGAGTCTGTGTATCACATAGTCGAGTTGTATCTTTCTTTGGTAGTTGGTTGGTTTGTTGTATTGCTGTAAACCTTCATGGTGTAATAAAGTGTCCTTGATTGTTTATTTGATCTTCACTTCCTTGGACAACCGAGATGGTGACACCTTACCCTTATCCAACGGGGGAAGATCCTTGTTAAGGCTCCTTAGTGCATGAGGGTGTTACACCAGCCACCATCACCACGCCACTGCCACCACCACCACTACCAGCACAACCACCCCACCTAAACCAGCCCCACGACAAAACAAACCACAACTCACCAATCTTCTCCCCAAGTACCGCGGGTAGCCCACTGTCCACCTCACTCCCCAGACCTCCGTATGCAACATCATAAGATCCTAGTGTTTTGGGGGGCGGGGAAAGGGGATTTTGAGGGTACGAAAAGGGGTTTTTTAGGGTAAAGAGTGACGGTTGTGGTGTTGGGTTGGGGTGGGGCGACGATGGCAAGTGGGCGATAGTGTCAGGTGGGGTGACGCGGTGGGGTGGGGGAGACGGTGGTTGCAGCCATTTTTGAGTAGATAAGCGGTTGTTTGTGCTGGTGTATGTTAATAATGGTATAAGTGAGAGTGGGTGGACCATTATTTTCTTTTCTTGATGTAACCGAACAACTAGTTAAGTTTTAGGTAATCCCTTACCTTTCCCCTCCTACCCTTTCTGATTTCCTTTCCCTTTCTCTAACCAAACGCCCCCTTAGGTTAGAGAATAAAAATTCCGATCTCTTAATTTTCCCTCCAAATACTTCTATCTAAATAAATAAACAAGTAAAATTTCCATTCTTTAAACAATTAACTTTGTGACGCCTTTCATAACTTTAGTTTTCCCTTATAAATAAATATTTTAGCTATTAAGCGGGATCAGTACTAGTTACCTTTTAACGCGCAAAGCTGACTCCGTTAATGAGCAGGTCCTGCTAATTAATAAAGCTGAGCAAAATTATACGATACAGTTTTATTATACGTATCCGATACGCTATACGAATTTAATTATACAGATTTTCGGATATCCGATACGTTTCTTTAAAAACCGTATCGGATAAGGATCGCAAAATATGAAACCGGATATACGGTATCCGATACAGTTGCCTTTTTTTCTAAAATAAAATATTAAAATATATATATAAAAACATAAAATATCGAATATGTTGGTGATTAAATCTTATTAGTCTCTTATAACTTTTTAAAAAACTTTTAATTTAAGTTACTAAAAAACCAACAATCAAACCTAAAAAGGAAAAAAAAAAATATTAAATTACATAAGTGAAGCTGAAAACCGCATACTGGATATACGATTTCCGTATATACGGAAAAACCGTATCGGATAAGGATAGTAAAAAAAAAGAGATTTAAAAACCGTATATCCGATACGGTATCCAAAACCGTATCGGATATCCGGTTTTGCTCACCCTAGTGCTAAACCGACAAAGTTGGAGTGAAAGAAATAGAAGGAAAGACGCGCGATACAGTAACGGAATCACAAGCACACAAGATAAAAACAAAACGGTTAAAATCCCCAAATACAAGCACCCACTCCCACCTGCCGCCGTCCTCCTCCGCATTCCCCCTGCCGTCCACGGTCAACTTGCCGGTATTGGTAAGTTATTTTTCCCCAAATTATTTTTACCCAAATTCGATTATTGAGAATATTGATTGGTTAATTTCTAAATTGTTATTATTAGTTTGTTAATCTATTTGTGTAATTGTAGATTCGAGTTAGTTTAGATTGAATAATTGGTTAATTATCTCATTTTTGTCAAACCCTAAATCACTCCCTTACTTAGCAATTAATTTCGGTTTGTAGGACACCTATTTACGTTCAATTTCCGCAATTATATAGTTACTCCCTCTGCCCCAAGCACCTTTGATTGATTATAATGGTTTACACAAATTCTCATTTAAGACGAGCATTGTCGGTCTTAAGCTTAGGAGAGACTTATTGAATAGTTTAATATCCTCACAAAGAATATAAAAGTAAACGAATGATTGGGACCGGGGGGATTACTTTCTCGTAGGGGTTCCAATGCAATTCTACAAGTTAGAGTTTTTGAATGGTTTTACATTTTTCTTAGATTCTCTGTTTTCATTGTCGTTATGTCACTTTACGCATGCCAGGATTTCAGTCTGCTGATTATCAACAAGGCTAGGAACACTTGATTTTACACAAATTGCTCTATGGACTTATCCCCATTTAAGCTCGATATTGATGAGCTTATAAGCGAGTTTGCTCAGGTACGCTGAAAACGTTGTTCAAAAGTATTGTTTTATGCAGTCATTGGACCCTTCTTTTAACAGTTACACTTGCTTAAGATGTTTTTTGTGATCCTGAACATGTTTCAGTTCGAGCTGACGATCTTCTAAAATCATGCCATCTTTCTTTTCTCATTTATTATAGACCAAATTTTCTGCTTCTTTAACGACTGCATATAGATTCAATATTACTAACCTTAGTTTCACCGGCTTCACTTCTTTCTCCAAAATATGTAAGGGAATTTTAAAATTTGTCGAACCTGCTTGAGTGGAGGGATTATCTTGTTATTTTTAAAAATACTTAATTAGTTAATTGCATGCAGGGAGAGCATAGAACGCTGGCTGACATGAAAAAGATATGGCTTCGTCGGAAAGTTTCCTACATATTTGAGGCTCAACTTCCTACCAATTTGGCCTTGCTCATGCAAACGTTATACAGTCATGCTGTGAGTGAGTTCTCTATTTGAAGCTCGATCCAACTTTTCTGTGTAGTTATTACAAAGATGGATCTTTTTTTTAGAAAAAAAAAAAAAAAGGAGTAACTGGTAGGGATATGGATCCATAATTTATTTATTTTGCAAAGATTAATCTCATAAAGTTTTTGTGTGTACTTTTCTCTTATTAACAAGTCCTTTTGATTGTTTTCGTAACCTTTTAATACACTTGGAATTTTGTAGAATAGTTCTAAGTTCTGGTAGCAAGGTTTGTTTTGGTTAAATGGACTTGGAGTGATTTGCTAATAGAAACTACTACCTCTGTGTCTCAAAGAAATGGGAATTTAAAAGATCCGCACTTCTTGGTCTTTTGCTATTTACTCGATGAAAATTCTGCTTTTGCTGCATGATTCTTAATCTTGGTGATCTCTCTTTACGGTAATGCAGGTCACATGATCTCTAATAAATCTCTATCGCATAGATTGGGCTCCCTCTACTGCCTCTACTGTCTTTATGAGACTCAGCCATTCAATCCTCCTTTTAAAATTTATCTATCTCTTGGTATGTATTTTTTTGTGTTTCATTTGCTTCTGTTTGTGCATTTCTAAGTTCATAAATATAAAATACAGTTGTATTGCTATTATGTTATAGTAACAGAAAATGCATTGAGTAATTCTTCTTTTTTTTTTATCCACTTTCTTTCTTTGGTGGCTAGTAATTCATGATCTTGACTCTTGAGAGAATAGGTTTTGAAATTCAACAGTCAACAGTCAACAGTGTCAAACTTGGTTATCTGAAAGACAAATCTATCCTGAACTAAAAATCTGCTATACAATGATTGCCTAACCGTGTTAATCAGATGTGCTAGTTATTCTTTTCTATTGTCTTTTATTTCCTTTTCTCCTTATTTCAGCAAAATAAAATTAACTAAATAACGTGTGCTTAACAGGTGGGTTACGAGGACTGAGGTCTCTCGTAGTCGCTGCAAATGAAATGGGAATTAGAGCAGTATCAGCTGTAGTCAGAAGGATGTTAGAAAAGAAAGTGTTCTTGTTTGGTTCGGTTGATATCAATGACTATACTGACAAAGAGAGAATAAAGGAAATGGTAAATCGGCAGAAAGCTTGCATAAAAAACATGCAAGAAAAGTATGTCATGTATTGATATTTTTCAGTTAAGAGACTTGACCTAACCAGCTCCGTAACTGATCTTTGCCCTCTACTTTTACTTTTGCAGGTTGTTGACAAGTGAAGATATAGACCTGCATCTCCACATGGATCTGGTAAATCTTCTTCCATTGTCAATCTCTTTTCCTCTCCATTAGAAGAGATATGTGCAGTTTTCGGTGATGTTATTATGAAAATTGCGTATATGAACCATGTGGGAGCACATAAGGCTTAGGGTGATGAGGTGTCTAATTACAATCATTAAATTTTTTGTCAAAATATGAGAAAATTCATCTGTAATAAGTTACCATTAACCGGTGTCTTGCATAGTATGAGCGTGCTAAAGGAACCAAAGACCAAAGCCAAATTACCATTGACCGGTGTTTTTTAAGATTTAGTTAATCAAGCCGTTGAGGAAATACTGGTCTAGCCAACCAAACAGTAAATTGTTGTAAGGCAAGCAGTTCGGTTTTGATTTGGGTTTCCCTGAAATCAGTTAACTGATAACCAAATCTTATACGCCCTAATTTCTACTTTTTACTTTTTTAAGAGTTAAAATTTTATCATCTTTTGCCATATAAACTACTTTTGAACTCTTATTATAACTAATTTTTTAATTATAAGTTGGAACTATGCAATTGTTTATTGGTGTTTGAAATGAAATTTATCTAACAAACGCTTTCTAACTATCATATTCAAGTATATGATCTTTTATTCAATACATAACCGAACCAAAGTAATTTTTCAACTGATCGACTAACTGAATTTTTGGTTCACCAAATTGAGGTCAAAACTCATGATTTGTGGTTGCTAAAATTTCATCTCACAAGCCGATTTATTAGTAGCCTAAAGACACAATGTATTCCTTTCTACCCAATTCCTTATAGCAGTGCATAAGCAGAGGTGTTCCTTTTATCCTTTCAACCGTCTTTTAAACTTTACTGCTAAATGTGAGTTTAAATTTGCTTTGACATTAAATACATGTCTAGTCCGAGTAGTATACAAAAATAAGGTGGAAAATATAGAAGAGAGACATGTGTCACAAGGAGGTGATTATAATTGATCTTTGTCTAATGATGCAACTCTGTTTTGCATTGATTTAAGTGGAAAATGGTAATACAGCGATTGAATGGAGATCCCCAATCCCCATATGATGTAACATGATAACGTCCTACCAAATCTACTTCTCCTTGTTTTGCCGTTTTCTCCCCTTATCTCTTAGTAGTGGAGATCCCATTATAATGTAATACATCCTGACAAACACGCCATCAAAAGCTAATACTATTTGCTGCAATTAACAGGGTAAGGAACTTGATCTGGAAGTGCTTACCAAAATCTCTGAAGAATATGCAAGATCTAAAAGTATTGCTATAAAAGGTATTTCTTTTCCTATTCCCTTCTGTTTCACATGGCTGATTTATCATCATGTTCGTGCACATTTGTTCAGTAAGCCATTTTAGAGCATAGATTGCTGCAACTAAAGTGTTTTTCTGGGGGTTTTCGGTGCTTTACTTTTCCCTGATGTGTGAAGATCTCTTAAGTCAGTGCGCCAATTTTTTTGGTCTACCGATCTTCATTTCGACGTCAACCTTTATGCATTTTATTATCTCTCTCTGGGTTTGTTTTGCTTGAGGCTCTCATTAGCTCTTCTGTGTCCCAGATATTTGAGAATGGCTTGGATTTTATAGTGTCTAATTTCAAAAAAAATCCGAGACTGACAATGGGACGTGAACAACTGTTGATATTCTGATTTCCTCTAGCTTCCCCCGCATTGCTTTGAAAAATCCGAACTTAAGATCAGTTGTCTGCATGAAGTTTCCATCACACTTTATGTACCTAGTAATCTAGTATATGCATTTTTAAACGGACTCTGGTGGTAGTGTTGTGTTCATTTCTACATTGGCATTTAGTGAAACCTCTGGAGGAAAATATATCCCTGATTTTATGTATCCACTAATATACTGGTCCTGAGTTTATTTTCAACAGAGGCTAGTAAGGTAGTGGATGTTGAGAATATCAAGCATTTAGCAGAAGAAAGGCCAACAATCGGATATGAAGTTGGGAAGATAAATGAGGAATGGGGTAACCAAAAGGAATTGCTGTCCCAGCTAACAGCTTCGGAGAAGCATCCCGAGGGAGAAAATACAGAAAGTGAGCAACTGATGCTACTTCCCCCGAATGAACAGGGGCTGAGGAACAGCGAACTCCAACCTTCAAGTTTTATGGAACTTCTTATGGGCGACAAATCTCCTCAGCCTAGTGGACGGCATAATTCAGTACTTGAAGAAGATTTCATGGAAGATGATGACTCGGAATATGCTAAGGATCTAGAAAGTCAGTTATTTGAAGATTGATAGTAGATCTCGTGTCTCTGAATCTGTGATTTCGAGCTGGTAGCAATGTAACAGTTTTAATCTAGGTTCCATTGAGAGTTAGCAGTAAAACACTGGTTTGTGTAGTCTCGATTCAGTCGAGTAACTTGTAGTTGTTATACACCTTTGGGAAATTGTGACTGTATATAGCCCGCTATCTACTACAAACATCTGAGAGCTTTGTCAAGATTATTCAATATTTAAAAATTCATTAATTCATTCGTTATTGTCACGGCGTACCATGATATACTTCCCATACAGTTGCAATAAGATTTTTTACAGGGAAGACTTGACCAAAACAAGGTGACCATGATGCAGTTGATGAAAATGAACAGAAAGTTGTATACGTCGGTTTGATTTAGTTTATACTCGTAACTATTACTATGTCTGTAGAGTCACTTAAAACAGATGGTAATTAGGCATCAATTATCATACTAATTGTTACATTAGTCTTTACGTGACTTCGCCTGAAATCTAATACAATGGCATTTTACAAGCAAAAGAAAGGCCAAGCGCATATCTGGAGAGGTTTATGTAGTAATGTGGTTGCGGTATGAGCTCTAAAGATGGCTGAATGATATATCAGTGAGATAGATGAATAAAGACAATAAATAAATGATGGTTTTTCTGAGTATATACCAATAGTAAATACGACACCATCATTTGGAGAGCTAATCATGAGAGTAATTCAGTCAAGACGCCTGAGAAGGTACTCAATCTCGACATCCTTGGTGAGTGGAATAACCCACTCGTCATACAGTCGAGAGGCCAGCGCCGGATCAACCTTCAAATTCGTGTCATTGTTGTTATCACTCAGCGTAACATCCTGTCCAAAAACCATGGCTTTCTTCGCAACCCTTTGCTTCACCATTGCTTCTACTTTCTCATCTGTTAAAAGATTTGTGAGAGTGTTTGTATCCTGAAATTGGTCACAGCCAAGCGGGTCATTCACATATAATTTGGGTCATATAGTTAGTCAGTTCAGCTCAGGATCGCTTTTGGGTTAGTGGTTCTGATCCAACCTGAAAAAACCCAAACCATTCCAAAACAAAATTGACTTGTTTGACAGGTCTAGCGAGTATCCACCACAGAATAAATGACAAGGAGAAAGTACTAACATTTGCACGAATCGCAGCACTATAACCTTCTGTATCGTTTCTGAACTTCACCTCAGCGACAAACTTTCCATAATGTATCCTTCTAGATAAGGCCTGAAAGGCGACATTTCAGTATCAGTATTAACACTAATACATCAAGAAAACTACTGAAATTTTTGTACGAACTCTACTATTAGTTTTATGCTCACTGACCTGTAAGCATGCAAGATCAGAAGACACAGATAAAGCGTAGTTTCCATCATCGCCTTTGGAAGCTAATAATGGCAGAAATTGGTTAAAATAGAAGTCCCATATGTTCTTGTTTACACTGACAGATGCAGCAGCAGGAGGCAGCTCCTATAACCATAACATACAACAACAAAAACACTGGTAAATTATTTGACGTCTGAAGAATTTCATGTATCAGTAAGGAGGCAGATTATGCACCTGTGAACAATTGTGACGCTGTACTAAAGACGGTGGCAAATCATTTGGGAAAAAGGGAACTTCTTCAGGACTTTGGTATCTACCACCCTGAAACAATCAACTTCTTACTATGAGCACATTAATAAGCACAGTGATTAATGACCGAATAAACATGAATATTTTCTCCGTGTCTCAAATGCTCTAGTCCATGGCGCGAGCAGAAGAGTACAATGTGAACGACATTGTCATTATGCTGAAAACACAGTAATCGAACTGATATCTGACATTTTCAGGGGCCTAGTTTCGGTGTTAAAAATTTGAAATCAATAATTGTATATAATATCGACCAGGAAATTTCAGCAGACTAAATAAACATACTCTCGTTCTACCACTGCTCCTACTCGTGTCATATTCTCGTACACATAAAAACCGAATTTAATCGAACCTTTTAAGGTAACTAATACAAAGATTTGAATCTATTTTGTGCTTGTGAGCCATACGACCGTCTTAGACGAGACCTACTCTTTTACTGTACCCATTATACCAAACATAAGTTTAGCAATAAGATCTCCGCCCACAGTGTCTGATCCTGAAATAAAAAAAATAAAGGCGTCCAAGATTTGAACATCTAAATCTCGTGTATAAGTAATTATAAAACGGTTCTTCTAAAATGTGTCCTAGGACACATATTAAGAAACTTGAAATGGAAGGTTTTATGTTAAATATCATGGATTGGATCTAGCCGTAAGAAAAACCGATTATACAATTGTACTAAATCATCAAGCCAAGAGGGCTGAATAATCCATTTCTTTGCTGAAATATAGATGTAGGGGCCGGGATCTCCCTAGTCCGTACATAACTAAGGTCTTCCACTAATCCAGGGTTATTATGTAACCATTTGGTAATTAAATTGGACGGGTTCATGCACTCGGGACATATTAAAAAGGAGGTAAAGAATAAAACAAACCTGGGATTGAACAGCTTCAATAGCACGAACAAAGTGGTCAGTAAAAGAAGCATGAAAAGCAGAATTATTGGTATCATAAGCAGGAGAATTGAGAGGGAAATTGGCTCTTTGAATCAAGCAGAAAACAATGGTGTCTTCAAGTCCAATTAATGTCTGCCTTATTGAGTCCAATGATAGATTATCAACTCCATTGCTGTCCATTTTTAAGATCAAATATTGTGGAAATTTAGCACTATACTTTATAGAGTATATTAAGATAATAATACAGGAATCGTGGAGAGCACTTTAGGAATGTGGGATTGTGGGGTGGAGTTTATGTTTTCGTATTTTGGTTGTTTTTGTTTATTTGTCTTGTCGGGAGTATTGGACACCCACCACGGCACCACCCTATCTCACCGCATGAAGTCTCATTTGGGACGGGTATATTCGTCACAAGCTTACGACGGGTTAAATAATATGGGTAGATAAGACAAAACAGAAATGTCCCTAGACAACTTACTTTTGTCTTATCTACCATATGGGTTGTATTTGACCCGTCGCAACCTTGTGACGGATATACCCGTTAGAAATGAGAATTTGTGATCTTACCGACCTGTCTTTGAAATTTGACATTTTGCCTGAAATACTTAATTTTTTAACCGGAAAACTTTAATAGGCCATAATTCGTGTTTACGAGTTTAGAAAGTGGTAATTTTTTTTTCAAATCGATTCTCTTTCCGAGAACTACGATTTGAAATAAAAATTGTAGTATTTATATTCTGTAGTTAGGAGTTTTAGTATGTCAAAGTTGTTTTGACCGTACAAACTTTGAGTGACCATATCTCTTAATTACGAATTCCAAACTTGACAATTTGTTTTTTCAAGTCGTAGCTCTCGGAAAGATGATCAATTTGAATAAAAAAAAATCACACTTTCTGAGCTCATAAACACAAGTTATAGGCGCTGTTTGGTAAATGGCATATTGGCCAAATTTCAGCATATTGAAGAGGTTTAGCATGTTTGACTTATAAATATGCTATTTAGAGTGTTTGGTTAATGACATATTGAAATAGCATATTGGGGTCAAATATGCTATTTTGCAATATGTTGCTCCTACTAGCATATTGGGTTAGCATATTAGAAGATATATAAATTGTCTTTTTTACCCTTTTTAAAAAATACTTATCCTACTTTCATATATTTAATAAATAATTTATTTATGTCCTTATTTGTCATTTTACAAATGAATTACACAATCTGCTAATCTAAAACTGTCAATTACCAAACACCTCAAATATAATTCTGCTAAATCATTCTGCTAGTCAAACCTGCTACATTATTCTGCTAGTCAAATCTGTTTTCTAAATCTGCTTATGCCAATATCAATCCGCCGTCTACCAAACAGGGCCATAGCCTCTTACAATTTTCCGGATAAAAAAATTAGGTTTTCCGGGAAAACTATCAAATCTCAAGGGCATAGCGTGCATTTTCCGTTCTATAAAATCATCTTACAAGAGACATTATTCCATAGGTAACTAGTTCATAGACTAGTTGTACACACTTGTGGTACAATTGGTTGGGTAGTTTTTGCGTTTTATAATAGAGTTTTCGAGTTTTGTTTTACAGATTATGAGCTTACTATAGAGTTTATGCACCGTTCACTTAAAGATTACAATATAGTTGAAAAACCATACATATAAATTCATTTAATTTTGAGTTTTACTTAAAATAAAATAAAAAGCAACCTATAAATTTTAAAAGCTCAAAATAATTACATCGTAAGTCCGATAACAAAAAGGTCTGATGTATTATACAACATCAAATACGTGTTGCTTTTTTCCCAAAAAAAAAAAATGAAGACCGTGAAAATGATTTTTAATAATAAAATCTCAAGCACTTAGCTAAGCTAATACTACGTAACTAAGATTTCAATCTATGTTTAGTTCCATTAAACACTAGATTTCATGCCCGTGCGTTGCACGGGTTATAAAAATTGACTCACCTCTAATTGCTATGGATTTTTTTGGGCGAAATTCAACTCCTTTGATGTTAAAAAAAATTCAATTGATGTTTTGATAATCTCCCGTCTCAATCATTTGATACTGTTTAAAAAAAATCCAATTGATGTTTTGATAGTCCCCGTCTCAATCATTTGATACTGTTAAAAAAAAATTTCAATTGATGTTTTGATAGTCTCCCCCGTCTCAATCATTTGATACTATTAAAAAAAATTCAATTGATGTTTTAATAATCCTCGTCTCAATCATTTGATACTGTTAAAAAAAATTCAATTGATGTTTTGATAGTCTCTATTTCAATCATTTGATACTGTTAAAAAAAAAAATTCAATTGATGTTTTGATAGTCCCCCGTCTCAATCATTTGATACTGTTAAAAAGAAATTCAATTGATGTTTTGATAGTCTCCCCCGTCTCAATCATTTGATACTGTTAAAAAAAATTCATTTGATGTTTTGATAGTCCCTTGCCTCAATCATTTGATACTGTTAGATCAATTATAATTATGTCTTCTTTTGGATTCATACAACGCACGCATAAAGTAGATCAGAGATGTCAAATATGATAAATAAGAAATTTGAAAACTATAATTTAGATAAAGAGGGGAAATTAAATCTACGTGCAATGTATCTATATATACTTTCATGTATTATACTCCGTATGCGACAGAGAAGTTTGAAATTTAGTTGACTTCTATTTCGTATAATTTTTATTTAATATTAAGTTTCATGGTTGGCATGGGATAGATGTTTTCGATTTTTCCCATTTCAAATATCTATTTGTTGCTTATTAATTATTACGGTAGTTCGTAAAAGTTAGAGACTCTATAATCGCACGAAAAAAGCTTCCTTTATTAATATAGATAGATAAATATACTCTACGTATATATCCACTTTATTTTTTTATATCATATTGTGGAGATATGATACAACTCTTAAGATCGAGAATACTAAAGAGACTTAAAAGATTTTGGGTTGATATCCAAGTTTCAATGATACATCCTATTTATACTCATAGAATCGCCCACATTATGCTAATCTTTCGATGTGGGACAATTCTAATATTTATACGTAGTATATTTATCACACCAATATTATTTTTCAATGTGGGACATATAACATACAATGAATTACACAATTTTAATACGTGAAAATTATATGAAATCTATACTCTAATGATAGCATTTTTTACCACGAGTTTAATTATGTTATTTTTTCATAAATTTTTTAGCGATATTTTTTTGTCAAATGAAATGCAAAAGTTTTGAATGTAAAAATTAGAAATATTATTTGAATATAATATAGGAAATATATACTACATACTATAATAATAATTAAAAGATTTTCCAATTTATTTTTGATGATGTGGACGTTCTAGAATTGCTCGAAAAAACTCTCTTTTATATATATATATATATATATATATATTGATTAGTTTTAGGTTGTGTTTGGATTGGGGTATTTGGAGAGAAAAGAAAGGGAGGGAGAGTAGGAGATTTAAAATCCCTTGTTTGGATAGCAAATGAGGGTGAAGGGAAATGGAGGGGGAGAAATTTGGAGGGATTCATTTTCTATCCTCCAAGGCAAACCAAAATCTCTCCACAAGAGCCAAGATTTGGAAAAAAATTGTATCCAAACACCCACATCCCATTTGCCCTCCCCTTCCCTTACCCCCCTTTCTCTTCCCTCCTTCCCCCTTCTCTCCCTTTCCCTCCATTTTTACTATCCAAACACACCCTTAGTAAATCTAAATACTACTCCATACTAATTAAATTCATAAAGTTTAGAGGCTAAGTCGAAACTATGTAAAAAAACATGTATGACATGTAAGATACTACAATCCGGTCACATACATACTCACATGCATGTGTTGTATCAAACGTATTTATTTTGGAGGCCAAACTTCATGACATATTCAGATTAGGTCATAACTAAGCATGACTAAGTACATACACAAGGATGAGTATGGCGATATCATAAAAGCTACGGAGTATATATCTTCAAATATCCATGAAGATGTAACGTATGTAACAACCGAAACTTCACATGTGAGACGATGAGATATATTAGCAATCCTACTTCAAGGGGCTTAATTATATTGTAGCACTATTCTAAATTTAAACAAACACGAGTCTCACTCATATACGAGAAAATTATTGTGTATTAGATAAAAAATGGAAAATGTAATAGCGACTCATAGTGCTTGTGATACTATACCCACATTATATTATTTTACTAATATGTGATTATATTTATATTATTAAAATGTTCAATGTGAGTATGGCGATTGTGAATTCCATATCACCTGGTGTCTGGTAATATTATTTTAATATTTCAAGAGAAACGATATTCCATGAAAAATATTTTGACATTGGACCGAAAGTCTAATTAAGGATTTAAATCCATAGAAGTGAGAAACTAAGTCACTTCCATGGTAAAAAAATGGTAAAAAAAAAAAAGTCTTTTTATACCGATTAATTTTTTATATTTACTTTTGACAAAAAAAAATCAAGAATGATGTGAGTAAGAGGTCAACCAAGGTATGAGGTACTACCTCAGATGCGTAATCTTTTTTCTCGTCAACCTCTCAGAAACGTTAATAAACAACCGAGCGAGGCACAAAATAACAAA
>JAGPOY010002026.1:0-15680 GCA_018983105.1 Silene uniflora | reverse complement strand
GATCCGTTTAGGCAAATTTGTGAGTTTAAATACCCTACATACTAGTATATGGTTCCTAACTCCGCATCGAGTATACGGTTTTGCTAAACCCTACCTATAAGGCTACCCTCTACTTCCTTACTTATTGCAACTCCGTATCGAGTATACGGTTTTGCTAAACCCTACCTATAAGGCTACCCTCTACTTCCTTACTTATTGCAAAAAAAATAACCTTACTAATGAATTCCGTTTAAAAGTCTATTAAGTTACCTTTATACTTCTTGTTTCTCATCTCAACCCCATATCCTCCCTCATCTCAACCCTTCAGTTATGCTTCATGGTTGAGTGAAGTGTGTGTTGTGGACTTATGGTAGAGTAAATTGATGGTACAGTGGTGACGCAGTGGTCATTAATTGTAAGCTGGAAGCTACGAGCGACCATACATGGTTATTCGACGGGCAATCTCGGCAGTGGTGTTCTAAAATCATTTTAAAATTTCAAGAAGTATAATTTTCGAAATAAATATAGTAACCTTACAATACTTTTTCTAAATTTTTTGTTTTGAAAAATATTTTTCAAAACTTGTAAGAAAATTGAACTTTTTTCACAATTTGGGTTAATTATATTTAATGGGTACTTAATTGTTACACCATCATCGAACGCATCAAAATTTGGCGGAATTTAACTTTAAGTCACTATTAGAGAGTATTGGGAATAGTAGTTAGTAGTATTTGGGGGTAAAGTAGAGATTTATCAAAAGGTAAGGGTATAAATAAGCGAAAAGTCAATAACTCAATGGTATAAATAAAAAAATTTCTTATAAATTATGTACGAGTAGTATTTAAATGTTTTTTTTTCCAAATACGGTCAAATTTTGTGAAAGTAGTAGGCTATTTTTTTTGGGTGATGCTCATTCATGGACATCTATCTATCTATATACTTAAAAGAGGATGTTTTCGAGCGTTTTGATTGGCTATTGTTTTGAAGCGATTTCATTGGTTGTCCTTTTTATTGAATAAATTATGTGTATAAATAAAAAGATAAAAAATAAATAAAATAAAAAGATATATTAATTGTGAATTAACAATGCGTATTTTAGTAAGCGGTAAACACCTCTTAATTTTCACTACAAAAGATAGAAATTAAATATAGTTACACAATTATTCAGTCTCTTGAATGAAACGCTTACATATATTTTCTCCCAAGTTTAAAGGGATAATTACATTTTAATTAACTGATTATTGGTTATTGAAACAACATATTACGAAATCGATTTGTCACTTGACATAACCAAGTTTAGAGGGATAATCAGATTTGTGGACTATGGAAAATTTAGAGTAATCGATTTGTCTCAATTTTGAAATCTTTAAACTAACATGAATGGATGAGCTAATGCTAGATACGAGACTCACGAAAAAAGCTAAATATATACTCCGTATATTAAATAAAATATGACCAACAGACAATTTTCCTACCGAGTAACTTGGGTATTTTATATATCTCACAAATCAATCAAAAATATAGAATACACATAATATCAAGGTGTTATTATTGAAAATAATACTGCTTATATAGATTGTCATAATACGTAGATTTCTTTGTATACAACTTCTTCCTGATCTAACAAAGCATGAGGATATTTGAGTTTAATCTATTTCTTTATGCTATAAGCCTCTAACTATTTGATGTTGAAAACTTACGGGAGTGATCTTACCAAAAATTGGCTTTTTTTCTGAATTAATGGTTATATTTAGCACATAAGTGGGTTGTTACATAAGTTAATTATAAGGGATAATTTACGTGGTGCCCCTGAGGTTTGGCTTAATTCACGTGGTACCCCTGCTTTTAGGAATGTGCACATGGTACCCCTGAACTTTCAGTTTAGTGCACCATCTACGCTTTGCCATTAACGCCGTCAAAAATTGTAACGGCAACGGTTTGAGCGGAAAGTTAGCTAGAGCCCAACAACCTTTTGAAATTCTAACTACCTAAAATCTCTAACTAACTTTCAGGTACTTCTGAATGCAGGGGTATTTCGTGCACAATTCTCAAACCTCAGGGGTATTTAGTGCACAATTGTCAAATCTCAGGGGTATTTGGTGAATGTCATATTAGTTAGTTGGAAGTTAATTGGAGATTTTAGTTAGTTAGAAATTAAAAAGGTTGTTAGGCTCTAACTAACTTTCCCCCTAAACTGCTGCCGTTACAATATTTGACGGTGTTAATGGCAAAGGTTAGATGGTGCACTAAACTGAAAGTTCAGGGGTACCATGTGCACATTCCTAAAAGCAGGGGTACCACGTGAATTAAGCCAAACCTCAGGGGTACCACGTGAATTATCCCTAATTATAATTCTTCACGATTACGAAATTATATTTGTTACTCGGATTTTAATTTTTATACGTGTGTTGCACAAACGTCATGAAAAATACAGATTATTTAGTATCAAAATAAGAAATGACCTGAACAACCATGGCATTAAATTTATCCGTACATAATGAAAGAAAAAAAAAGAACGTTTATCCCAAATTGACACTTAAGAACGTGAGAGAATTATAGTTGCGCAACTACACAATATCTCGCTTAAGATAAATATTCAGAAACTATTTATTGATATTATCCGGCCAACGGCCGGGCGTGAATTCTAGTGATTTACTTAATCGTGAACATAAATGACCATTATACCCTTGTCATATTTACACCATCAATTTCCATTTTTCCTATTTCTCTCAAATGACAACCCAACCCCGTCAAAGCTCCCCCACCGCCGCCTCCCCGTACCGACCGTACTATGTGACCCTTAGCCGACCACCTGCACCGCACCCCTAGTACTGGACCACCCCTGCCACCGGATTAGCCGCAGCCGAAATTGCGGGTTTTAATTCTCCATTGAGATTTTGGATTTTAATTAAATTAACTCAACATGTTAATTCATTCTATCATACGTTTATAATTTGAGATTAATTTTAGAAGCAGATGTCGCTGCAACAAGCAACGAGAATTTTTAAACTAATTATGTCATGCAATTTTGCTGCAAAACATTAGAACTTAGCCAATGAAAGCGGTTCAAAAAACACGAAATTAAATGCTAGAGACCAAAACTTACGGTTGTTGAGCACCATGTGAAAACGGAGGTGGAAACAAGCTACTCTGAAGTCAATGCTCTTTGTGTTGTACGAATTGAGGATTAGAAATTCATTCCGATCGTAATTTTTTCAATTAATTTTACGAACCCTAATTTCATTAGTCCAAATTAATTAAATATCTTTAATTTGATATAACTTCGTTAATAAAGTAAATAAACTAGAACTATTACTTGATCGACATGAGAACTAGCGTCTATTGTTGATTAATATGATGGATTTGATTAATTTTGTGAGAGAGAGAATTAGAGAAGGTTTGTTTTAGGAAGGGTAAGGTACGGAAAATAAATAACAAAAAGTCCGTGAAAAAGTAAAATGCGTCCATGAATGAGCAACTACGTTTTTTTTTTCCTCATTTCAATTCCAGATGAGAGTTTGTTTTATTGCTCAAAAATTCTGACCTGAAATCCATTAGTGGCTCGTCGACTATAGTGATTCGGTTGAGTTACATCACTTTGGACTAGGTTATTTTCAGATGTGTGTTATTATATTAGGTCATGTCCAGTCGAGCCATTCACATGATTTCTTGAGTTTGGACATTGTGAGATTTATCACTGAATCAAGCATGCTAATAACTATCTGTATAGCCACACCTCTTCCTAGTTTTAGGAATCACAACTCCCTTTCGGGCTCCGCAATGACAAAAGGGAGTAAAACCAAGACTAACTCAAATCAAATCGCAACTCCATGACAAAAATCACAAGTCAAATAGCAGAATATACACTTTATCTCGACCTCTAAGTTCCAAATGAAACAAGAGATCGCAACGAGCCCACAAAGTAACAGCAAGTGAATAACTCAGAATTCAACATGCGACACCAACCACTTGATTTAACATGTGTCCAATCACAGTTCAAGCATAATATCAATTACGGCCACAGGCCAAGGTGGAAAATCAGAGAAACAAGGATTCCCAACAGCCTAGGACAACTGGACTGCTGGACTACACATCCCTGACAGATTGACCTAATCGGCCAATCATAGTGGACAGAGATGCATGGTCCCTGTCCAGACCGTTACCAAGCAACACTGCGGGGTTTCCCCCAAAACTCATCCTTGTGGCCCAGGAACAAGGAGACCGTGACTACACAAGTCTGGGCGATACAGATGAACTGGTCCTGGTTGGGACCCCAGCCTAAATGCAACATATATACAACTGGGCATGAACCCAATGCATGCAGTGTGTAGAGCAAATGATCAATCAGTATTTGTGCATTCCAATATTCAACAAAACAAGTCCCAACTTTATATAAATGATTAAAACACACAGATTACTAGATCCACTTAAGCATCATGCTTTATTAAAATTCAATTTCTGGAGTTTTCACAGGGGTTGCATGTTGTGCAGGATATTTTCAACTTATTTACATGAGAGTTTATGCAACAACAATTTGATGACGCTTTATCTTCTCAATAGGTTGTATGCAGGTAGATCTTTTATATTCGAGATGTCTTCCAGCTCAAGTTCACGTTCCAATTGCGCTTTTGTTGATTTCAGAACTTCCTGAAAAACATGGCCACAGGATAACTTATTCAACATGTTATTATACGAAGGTGGCCCACCACCATCACAGCAACAACAACAATCCCGAATAGATTGGGCCAGATATGGGGGCTAGTTAACATGAATCATCTTTCAAGACCGTCAATTATAGGTTCTAATGTAAATAATGAAAAGAAAATAGAAAAAAAAAACACTATTACACATAAAGCTAAGAAAGTTGTTAAACATGTAGGAAGGATAATAAACTCAAAATGAATTAAAGTGAAAACACTAACATTAAACTCCATATATGACGCACGCTTTGCAAGCCACTGGGCATCCATCATTTGGAAAGCTATACAGTAAAGATTGTCAAACGCCATTTCATCGCCAGCAAGTAATTCGAGAAACCGCACTCCTGCTGTGGAACTTGGTTTTCCTGCAAGAGTTGAGATCTTGATCAGCCTCTACAAGACTACAACTATACGAAAGACATATTTTACTTCTAATTTTTCAGAGAAAATTATGCCTAGGAGATTAAGTGCAAGCTAAGTGCACCTAAGTGGCAGACAATTTAAAGTTGAGACTTGAGAGTGAATGAAAATGATCAAGTACTATTATTTCAAAAAAAAAGAAAAGAGAGGGAGAGAGAGAGAGAGAGAGAGAGAGGAAGAGTGATTACATATAGTTGCACGGAAAATGAAGATTGCTCTCCTGCCAGTGGATGAGAAAATAGGGGAATGGGCGACAAACTAGTCTCATGCGTATTTTATTGGAGTAGTAGTAAAATTTAGATACGTTCCCGAAACATAGTTTATACACCACTTGTGTGTGCCATACTGCCATGGTATTAAATATTGGCCGGTTACGCAACATTTTAGCTATATAAAGGAATTTTAGCTCTCCGTGCCGATATTTTCAGTTCCATAAATAGCCAATGCAGCCAATTTTTTACCCATACAACCGATATCTCCGGATACTGGCAGATATAAGGCTTCTTAAGTCCATACTACTCTGATAGACTGATACGGCTTATATAACTTCAATAAAAACAAGACATGATAAACAGCGACCCTCCGTGACACCGTGTCATAAAAATAAGCAACCCCAATTTGCAGCCATTGTCATGATCGTGAGTCATACTGCAATAGTGCGATTTAGCACCATGGTGCAAACTTGTATAAACAGTTAAAAATTGGACCACCTGGGTCTAACTAGCCTATTGTATTTAGCTTGTTTGAAATCTACCTTCTCGATTGACTATTTAGGTTTCATAATTCATAGTGGCCTGTTGGCTAGAGAGTAGAGATAGTAAAGTCGTTAAGCGGTGATACTCATTACCTAGGTACGAGACCTTTAACCATGAATTGTCCGTGGCTCCCTTTACACGAAAAAAAAAATTACTACTTTGGATGAATAATTCCAAAAAAATACTCATGGAAATGACACGTTTGCTATTGTCTATTCCAGTATTTGAGTTAGTCTAGAGACACTAACTTAGAGGTATAGTATACTTCAGCTGGGACGAGGTCAAGCCATCTCATTTACAGTCACATACCCGATTGAAGATCCAGCATTTGTGCCAACATGAAGGAAATGTTGATGCCAGCTACAGCAAAAGGATATTCCCACTCAGCCCTTCGTCCATCTAGCTTGTGCAACAAACACTGGAAGGACTCCTGTTTAGCAGAAAAACGCTAATTACATAAGGGACATCACATCCCATCAATTGAAAGGTCTCACTTAATTACTGACATGTCATGCATTCATGTTTCAATACCAAGACAATCTAGGAACAAACGTAGATCAACTATGAGAACTTAACCGATAGGCAATAGAAGGCAAGACATAAGAGAGACATGAAGAAGAAAAACTACAGGTATAATAAATGGCCTTCATGATGTGAAGGTTGAGGCTTTAGAGAGCAACGCGGTATAACTCAGATTTTATCTATCAAGCATAGTTTTTTAATGCCAGCTTGTGGATTGAAAGTCAGATTCTTATCTGGAGTGATATTAAGAGCGAATGAATATCATAAAAGCAACAAGAAAAAGGATCAAGGAAAACAATCTACATCAGAAGAAGGACTATACCGGATATTTCTCAGCGAAATATATGAGGTTCTCCAGGGATATATATCCTCCACCCCTAGAACAGAAAATTAATCAGAAGATTCAGAACCTCCAATGTTAAAAGTAATTAAATTAGCTGTGAAGCGATCTTTCATCATGGCTTGACATACCTAAAATCAGTAGAGGGATCAGTACCTTGCCAACCCATTTCCTTCCAAAGCTCTGACTTAAGAGGTGGGAGCTCCCTGTTGGGAAAAGCCAACCTCCATAGCCTCTTGAGAGCATCCTGATATCAAATGATTCACTGGTTACGTACTTATTATGGAAGTGATTTCTTTTCAGTAGCAAGTACGAAGTATGAGTTAAACCAGTACATAAATACAAAACATTTCCATTCACGACAATATTAAGGTGAATATTGGCAAATTTTGACATGCGAGCACAAGCACATACGATCTATTTAGATATTTGACATGTAAGCCAACCACACATGAGACCTGAAAATACTGGTTTTAAAACTGTGCAGATCAAATCGAATAGGGATTGGAAGTTTGTATGTTAGTGACTATAGTTCAAGACTTCAAGCAGTGGATCAATCAATCACAAACTACATGGGATAGAATTTATCAAGGAATGATCAGAGAAATTCACGAATTTATCTTTCATTTCTGTATGATGTAACTCCGCTCACAGATTATTTACAGTATTCATCATAATGATGATTGTGCACGGTTGTCTACAAAACATTTTCAGTAGTGTTGCAAAATCTTTTCTGTTTTTGTCTACTTAATAATTACTCCCTCCATTTTTTAATTTTCTTCCCATTTGCTTTAATGCAGTCTCCAAATTATCCGTAATTTTCGACATCTATGTTACTTTTTTTTTTTCCGTGAATGATGTTTTAATAATAAGTGTAAATGTTTTGGTTTTATAATTATATTTTTTATTCTCCAACATAGTTACGGTCAGAGTTGGAAAACTTTGACCTTTAAAAAGCAAATGGGAAGAAAATAGGAAATTGGAGGCATTACATGTTAGGGAATTTATCAAGGATTGCTGATCAAAGATGCCTGCGAAATCAATGCACTGTGGTCAACATAATGCATGGTGTCTCCTTTTACATTGTTGCCAGCAGCAACCCTAAAAACTGACGAATTTTAGAGTATATTTGGTTGAAGTTCCTTAAACGGAAAGGTATCAAGGGAGGGAAAGGAATAAAATTTACTCATTCCCTTCCCTAATTAAACTTGTTTGATTCAGTTATATAATTGTATGATCTCTTTCTCTATACTTCACCACTGAATTAGCCCAAGTATTCTTCCCCCTTTCCACTCTCTTCATATCTTTTTGCCACAATTAAACCTTCATCCGTATTATGTGGTTCACTGCCAGATCACCGCTGTGACATCTTTATCAACTTATTCCCTCTACTCTCATTCCACTTTTGGTGTGTTTTCAGCCATTGGCACAGAACTCAGCTACAGTGCGGCTATTATAACTACAATTAAACCTTCATTTTGTATAAGGTAGTCACCCACTACTACTACTACTCACCCCCATGGTGTCTTATTGTAAATGGGTGTCAACCCCTGGTGTCCTAATGAATACTACTCCCTCAGTCCCTCCAATTCAACTAGATGTTTACATTTTCTTTTTTTGGCCTGTTCAACTAGATGTTATGTTTACCTATTTTTGGCATGAATTAACCCACCTGCACAAGGCCTCTCCTAAAAATCCACACCAGAAACAAATGTAAACTTCTAGTTGAATAGGAGAATATCTTATCGAAAAAATTACAAAGGGAAAATCAGGAAAGAAGCACAAAGAAAGAGAAACAGGTGACTGAAAGGACGGGATAAATAAAAGAAAAGAGTAAGTGCTCCAACGAGAACAAAATATTTTACAGCACTATCATTATTCTTTGGTTATGACTTATATGATAGAATAAAGCAAACTGCCTCACTAAACTGGTTGTGTTTCTTTCAATTGTGAAGTAATGATGCACTCGTCGGTGCAAATTTCACTTTGGGTAGAAACAACCTCCTTATGTTGCTAACACTATGGTAAGATTGCGTACAAGTAATCTCCCTTCCCCCGCAATGTGCAGGAGCCCTTGAGTAACTAGGTTAATCTTGTTGGTGCTGTTGTACCATCATGAGCACAAGTAAATGTGTTATGTGCTTCTGTCCAATTATGACAATAATTTAATCCATGGCTAAACATAAAGTAGCTCCAAAAGTTACGGTTGTGAAATTAATGTGTTTTGCGATTTCACTTGCATCATCAGTCCCAAATAAACATCCAAATTGTCTAGGAGAGCAAAACAAGCAACATCTTTCAAGAGCAAACATAGAATACGAGGATAACCCAAGTTGCACAACAAAGTCACAGAGATCAAATGAATCTGGACTAACCTGATGCTCTATTTGGTTTCCATCAAAGGGAACTTGAAGCCTACTTTGAAGCTTTCCGAGTCTTTCTTCCTATGACAGCAACATGTTAAAGCATCTGGGTTATATAAGACTATACAGGATTCAGAAATTATAAGAGAACTGAACTTAATACGTTACTCAGACATCAGATAGTCTTGCCCACACAAAGCAACAAAAACACAAACTTAATCAAAAGATGAGAACGACCGGCCTTCGGGGACACACAGGTCTTACAGCTATCTTACTTTCTACATAATATAGAGATAAGCTCCAACGAAAGCCAACAAATTGAGGATCATATAATTTGATCAGAAATTAAGAAGTTCGCCCTATTTACAAGATGTACACTTCAACAAATGTATACAAAGTCATCTCATTTCAAGCATAATAAGTAGCCCATCTAGAAAACTTTCAAAGAAATACACGTTAAAATATTAAATTGTACCTGCAAAGGGCTAAGAGGTGGTGCAAGAAACTTCGTTTGTTGGGCTGATGTAAGATTCACAAATCGTCCAAGAAGTGACCTAGAACCAATGACAATATTTGCTGGAAGACAATCAAGACGTTAATAAACAGACCAAAAAGGAGAAGGAATAGCTTTCACTCAGTTCAAGACTTCAAGTCATGTAAAAGTTTCCTCAAGTTCCCACAATAAGGAACTAAATAATATCAAAACCCAATTTTTTTTCTTTCGTCGCCGTAAGAAATTTATTGGATGCCATGGACGGTTCCAAATGATTATTCATGTCAGCCGACTCAAAACTCATTTTGGGACTAAGGCTCTGATGTTGCTGTTGTTGTTGCCATCGTAAAACATATTAATATAGCTTGAAGTGTTATAATGTGGCAGAATAAATTTATGGTTATGTATGCCAGGCGAACACAATCATCCTGTATAATGCTTCTTCTGCAAGCTAGAGTGCAAAGAAGCTAGAATTTACTTCCACCTCATGAATGAACTCTCTCTTTCTCTTTTCCTTGGCCTTCTCTCCAGCTTCATGGTTATAAAAATGGGCGAATCCCCACTTTTCCTTCCTCCGTAGTTTTACTCCCTTTCGACTCAATCTTTAACCCTCCCTTCCACGGATTATGATTTATTTAATTTGGTCAATAATTCAGTATACATGTATCAGTATGCTACGGCCTAAGCTACGCATTTGGTCAAACCTCCCCATCCATCGCCCTCCAAAAACGTAAGAGCATAACTTACATTTCACAGCATACCAGCTTACTCATTACCTCCTACGTGTTGTCTGTGCTAAATTATCATCAACAGGAATAAGAATCACTACAAGCAACTCTCTGAACATTTCATTTTAGTATATATGGAGACTATTTCAGACAGAATAAGGCCTTCATCACTTGTGAATCTTAAAGATTAAATGAAAAAAAATTCTTAGTTAAAAAGGTGCACGAAAAATCGATGTGAATTACATACCTAACCACTGTGCCCAGTGCGCAAGCAACTGCGAAAATATAAACGACCAATGGAGTTGGACCTTCTTCCCTTCATCATCCAGAAGATCATCTAAAGTATATTGCTACAAATAAAAATCTGTCAGGAATCAAACAACAATCACATCTACCAATCAACCTCATAAAGTAAAATCCAATAACAGATTACTAAAACAACACTCGTCCAATGGATCAATGGCTCACGCAAAATAACAGGGTAAGGAGGAGTTAACGGATTACTAAAACAACACTCGGCCAATGGATCAACGGCTCACGCAAAATAACAGGCTAAGGAGGGGGTTAACGGATTACTAAAGGAGCAAAATGAATTCACCTCAGGATGCCTATCACCGTACTCGCGGTCATTCCCAAGTAACGGTTCACTTAAACTATCAGAACTCGGTGTATCAAAATGCTCGCGCCTTCTCCCATCAACATCTCCATGGTGAAGCCTTCTCCTTAAAGTCGTCGAATATGACATTCTCAAAACAGTTAAAATCCCACACCTTTTTACAAGCAAATTCTCCTACATTACATCAAACAAAAGCATATCAATTACAACTTTCACATGCAAATTCTCCTACATTGCACCAAACAAAAGCATAAATTTGCATTATCTGAATTAAAAAATGGAACTTCAACTACTTCCCAACAATCAAAATTAGCTGAAATGACATTGATCAAACACATAAATCAAATACCTAATTTCTGAAATTAATCAAATTAAATGAATGTAAAATCAAATCAAATAAAAACCCTAAAAACCCATTAATCAGAACACAACAACTGAGCTAATTAATATTGAAAGTAATTGGAAATCTGAAGAATTGAGGAAAACCCATGATCTAATTAATGGAATTGAAGAAAACCCACCTCAGAAATAAGGTAAAGTAGTAAACTTGATGAAGATCTTTGTACAGTTTACCCTTTATATATGCAGAAAAACCTTGAGAAGGAAGCAAAGTGGTAGGAAGAATGAAGAAAATGTGATTGCTGGAATTGTTATTACACAATTTTTAATTACAGATTTGTTTATATGGAGCTCTTAAAAGAGGAATCTGAATTTCTGATTGGATGAGTTACGATTAAGCCAAATTTTTGTTCATGTTTGACTCGATTATTTAATCTGTAATTTGGTTTTCTGGCGTCGTGGTTTTTGTTGACTGTTCTTTTTAATAAAGTAAGAAGATTATTACATCCTTCCACATTTGATCAATAAGGTTTTACTTCAATGGTAAAGATTAAACATTGCGAATTTCCGACTTTAAAGACAGAAGTTTGATTTTCATTGTCTTATGAAGTAGGTGTTAGTAGGTCTTGCTTGCGACGGGTCGGATCTTGCGGCGGGTATTTTGTGAGAGGAAATGGGTAGAGGGGACAAGGTGGGCACCCCCCATGTGCTTCTCCACTCACCCTTGATGGGTATTTTTTGAGAGAATATGGTATCTGTCACTCATTTGTGACGGATAGTGTCCGTCACAAATGAGAATTTGTGTATAGGTGTTGTACTGCTGTTTGGCCTTACTTTTGTAAAATACTCCCTTCAAAGAGGATATCCTCTTAGCACCCTCTCTCTTCAAAGAGGATATCCTCTTCAATGTGGGATTGATTTTCACATCCTCTTTGAAAGAGGAAGAGGAAGACTTCCTCTATTTTCAGAGGAAGTACAACCTAGACCCATGTGCCCACTCTCCCATAAAAGTATACCATGTGGATTTTATTTTATTTTCATAAATTTATCAACTCTTATAAAAATAATTAAAATATAAAAGAGGAAGAAGAGATGATCCTCTTTGATGTGGGGCAAAAATAGAAGAAAAGTTAGAAGGAGGATGGTAATAGTGGAAAATGAGACGTCAAAAAATAGAGGGAAAGAGAGAAAATAAGAGGAAGAGGACATGCTCTTCAATGTACATGCTCTTATTCTCCTTTGATGTTCCCATTTTTCTTTTTAGGCCATTTCACTATAATGTTCCCATTTGGTTTCTTTCTACTTTTGGGCTTAACAAATGACAAAATGGTCCTTGTTGTCATTACATATCCCACTTAATCCTACTTATATCTATACCCCACCACATTAGTCTATTTTTTATTACTAAAAATTGGCCCAATTGATAGCTTAGTCTTTTTTTATTGCTAAAAGTTGATCCACTTCCTCTTAATCCTTTTTGCCTTGGTTGTTTCACCCAAAGCAAATGAGAACATCAAATAAGAATGGAGGGAGTAGTTTTTCCTTTCTAGAAGGAGTTTATTCACAAGCTACTTTTAGGAAAAGTTTTGGTTGTTTGGCCATATTTTTGTACAAGTGGTTTCTATAGAATTTATATGTTTGGCCTAACTACTCTCATCCAACTTTTTTTTAGCTTTCCCCGTTAACCATGTTATTTGTAGATTCATCATTTGAGTAAAAATAAACATTTAAAAAAAATATTTAATCACTCGACAATTATACTAAAACTATATAATTACCCTACAATTAATAATTTTACACACCCTTGTATTAACTAGTTGTTGCACCGCGCCCTATCGGGCGCGGTGCCCCAAATTGGTGACATGGTAAGCGGAAGTAAGTTGTTACGTAGTTGGTGAAGACGCATTAAAATATCATGTTTAATGGAAAACGTCACCAAACAGTCGGAAATTAAAGTTCGAAGGTGCAACGCTACAAGCAAAAATGGAACATAGGCCATAACTTTTAACATTGCCTAAGCCATCCAGTCAGTTTAGCTAACATCTCAAATCTGCTTGGTGTGTGTTATCTAAAAAAGCACAATTCATAATCCAACAAAGGTAGTACAAAAACCACATCCAGTAATAACAACATCGGCATCGATTATGCTGAATAATACAACTTGCATAGGGCCCGTATTTGATATACATATCCGGGTAACTTAGGACGAAAGCAACACAGCCTGCTTGATTCTGTACTAAAGGCAATCAATTGCATGCCTGAGTAGACAAACTTGCCAAACTAACTCTAAAAGGATGAAGTCATCTAGCATTATTTATGTTACATATAGGTCACATAATGAGACAATAGCAATACTTTTTTAAGCGTTGACACGGGGAAGGACGATTAGGCTGTAGCAATTGATTGGACACCTTATGGGTAGAGTGCAGTAAGAACAGCGGAGACATGATCATCTGTGTTAACCGCTTCCACATTAGTAAGTTCTTCTGCTTCCTCTATAACTGTACCTGGGACACATACATAAAGGACATGACTAAGAAATATCTCAGATCACCTACATTTACCAAATTATAGTAATCAACCCATCTGCCATATCAAAAATACTGAAAGAATCCGTAGATTAACAAGACAACCAAGTTGAACTAAGTCAAAGCAAAGATTGATTAAAACCTGGAAACAAAGACATGGACTCCGTCTCACTAAATAAAGGAGATTCATAATACCTGCTAGTCTGCTACGATCATAATCCCGGCCATAATCCCTAGAGCATTCCCTAGATCGGCGCCGACTTTTAGCATCATAACTACGAGAACGTTCTCCATTCCCACGGTCGTAACCACGATCTCTCTCACCATGCCTATCACAATCTCTGTCACTCTAACCTATCCCAATCTCTGCTTCTGCGATCACCTCTGTCCCTATCCGTGCTGGATGCTTGTTCAAGGTCATGGCTGCGTTCTCTGGACCTGCAAGATAAGACGAGAAATAAGTTCAAATGAAAGTTTGTAAAATTGGTCTTTTTTCAGGAAACCAAACGCAGCGTTTTAGGAAACCAAAGCCGGAAATAACCCAAGCTACTCACTCCTATGTCTCCTTTTTTTGTCTTCCATACCATCTATCATACCTCCATATCCCCTTTCCTTCTCTGCTTCCCCTTTCTCTATGACTCCATTACATAAAATCTTCCCATTTTCTGGAATTTGCATGTGAAGAAGAATCCTCAAGATGGAGATGACCCAAGCTACTCGCTCGAATTCTCATCTGTCGATGGACTACTCAACGTAGCTAATACTTCCTCACATCCACTCCAAAAGGTAACAGTTACTATAAACGGACCATCCACTCCAAACTACCCATTCCCTTTTTAGCAAAAAACTTGACCAACTTGTCCTCATTGGCACATTTTAATTACATAATATGCCATTAACTTTACCTTTTCCACCTTTTCTTAATACTTTAACATGACACAAATACCCTCCCATTTTCCACCTTTTCTTAAAACATGTGAAACCCCCCATGTTACCTTTGGAGTGGATGGGAGGGAGTATATGGTCTATTTGGCTTCCGTGATCTATTTCACATCTATAAGATTATAATCACCTAAGAAGCTAAATAAAATCTTCGTTAAAACTCTAATTCAACATCCCCAATCTCAAAACAGTACAAAGATGAAATTTGTTTCAAATAACAAAAATGTAGTGTGTTCATAGTCCCACCAAAAAAGCAATGGATATTGGTTCAAAAACGTCCTTCTCAGCCTCCTCCTCCTTCCCCTGCCACTATGTCGCTGTCTCCTCCTGCGTTTTCCCTTCCCCTTCCCATTCTCATGCCCCTTCATGCACCATAAGTTTGTTAACAACAAGACATATAGTTATTAAATGACACAAAGTCAACGGCCAACATACCATAAGAGTATATGGCTCATATTCCATTTAACCATAGACCTATAGTATAGGGTTACGCCTCGTAAAACCATAAGGAAAAGCTATGACCTATCAAATTTCAACAAACTTCATGAAAAAAGTAAGCAATACAATCACGGCTACCCCGGTCGGGAGAATCCAAAAGTCGTTTCTTTATCAAAGCATATCTATGTTAGGAACTCAATATGAAAATGTCACTATTGTATTGAATGTTTCGAGCTGGGTTCTTATTACCTATAAGGATCTCGCTACCCAAGAGCTTCATGAATGTGGAAGTCAAGAAACTGTTCCAATCGCAGGACCCAATTGTATGTGTAGACCACATTATTATGCATGGAGCCTATAAACCTACGCATGATTAAATAGAAGTAATCAACACGGTGGTAACCAAGTTTAGCACAAGCCCATTAATTTAAACTTAAAAAGGCAGCCCAAATAAACATAAATAACACCAAATTCAGATTGATTCTAAGCTATGGTCTAGCCTCTTAATAATTGCACA
>JAGPOY010002025.1:0-15680 GCA_018983105.1 Silene uniflora | reverse complement strand
CTCGAAATGGGCTGCCATAGGCGAACGAAAACAGGGGGATAGCTGGTTGTTTCGTGGGTAGTTTGGGAAGGCGTTTGGACGTGGGTTGCATGGAAAATGGCCTGGAATGATAGCTTGGTGTGTGGGCTAGGTGTGAGGTGAGAGTTGGGGTGGAAATTGGGTCGAAGTTGCATCGAAATTCGAGTCCAATTCGAGCTTCAATCGAGCTCAAAATCGAGCTTCAAATCGCGTATAAAAACCGTCTTAAAAATCGAGTTTTTCAAATACGATTTATAAAACGAATAAATTCAATTAAAGTGATTTATCAAATCAAATTAAATAAGTTCAAACAGAAAGTTTACTCCATTTTCAATAAAATAAACTTGAAAAATAAACTCAAATTAAAACAATAAAATGAATTTATTTGAAAATGAACATTAATTTAAATTTCATTTAAATTAATTAAAAAAACCGTCGATAACGCCTGTTCCACATCGTAAAACGAGCTACAAATAATGACAATGCCAACTGACGAATACATGTTGTCCTATCATCATCGGGTGTTTGACGGGTTTTCTATAAATGCCAATATCGACAAATACGGGTATCTACAATGTTCCACCACACAAGCAAGGCTTTCAAAAGCCTCAATACGGGTATCTACAATTAATTACTCGTTGCTTTAATTTCTTCTTTCTTTGTTATTGTTTTTATTATTTCTATTGTTACCATGTCTTATGTTATTATCATAGCATCTGCTAGCGTAGTATCCCGAGCCATGTGTAGCTAATCTTGTTAATATGCTAGGATGAGGGAAACCGTGGTAGAAGCATGATAGGTTTGACATGTTAGGTTAGTTTTGAGATAAGAATCGTTTTAAGCAATTTAATTGTCAATTGGTTGAATGAGTGCACGCAGGAGACCGATTACTTAGTTAACCCCGACCTCGATCGAGAGATTGGTAGGGTGGACTTGCTTAGAATCGATAGGTGATTCCTAATAGGGCGAAAGTCAGTTAGGATGACCTTAGGGTGATTAGAGACCGAAAGGGTATAATCACTGGTTTGAGACCGAAAGGAGAAAACCGTTACTCTTCTTATCAATAGACTGACCGACCTAGTAAACCCGATAGTGTATTTACCACGGCGGACCGATTCCTGGCATGTTTCCCTTTTTATCTGATTTCTATTCGCTATTTCTCTGCTTTATTTCTCTTATTTCTTTCACTCTCTTTTAATCTCGTAGTTTAGATATCAACCCTTTAAACTCCCAAAATTGTGACTAAACAGATTAGATTATAGATAGTTGTTTACCTCCCTGAGGAGATCGACCCTACTGCCACTGACTTCCCAGTTAGTAGACATAGGTTTTATTTTTGGTGTATAAACGACACACATCAAATTTTGGCGCCGTTATCGGAGAGGCAATTAATTATCTGTTTTATTTTAGTCTGTCTTGTCTTAAGGAATTTCTAGTTCCTTAAGACTGTTCTTATTTTTCTCTCTTTAGTTTGTGTATGCGCAGGTCTTTAGGGTTCGAATTAGTTGAAGCTGATCCGGAACCTGAGAGAGCTTTCTTACGCAGAAAAAGAGAGTTAAACAGGATTCGCCAGGAGGAAGTCTTGAGTACTTCTGAGGAGAATTTTTCTGTTGAAGCTGATATTCCAGTAAAGATGCCGAACATTGCAAGCCATTCGGACCCTACTGCTGCATCCATTCCCAAAGGTTTTAAACTTTCAACTGATGAAGATGGGAATACATTCGACATTCGACCTTCCTACATTAACTTGGTCGAACGAAACATGTATCGTGGGGTACTAGGGGAGGATCCGAGAAAGCATATGGAGATCTTTGCTAACTACTGTTCATCCATCCCTACTTCTAAGGGAGTGACCCAAGACAAGATCAAGGAGGTCTTATTTCCCTTTTCGTTGACTGATAGTGCTAGGGAATGGTTGACTGATTTGGATAGAGAAGCTGCGGGTATTACTGATTGGACTACTTTAGCTCTTGCCTTTTATAAAAAATATTTTCCGCCGCAGAGAACCAATGCATTGAGAGGGCAAATTACAAATTTCAAGCAGACAGCCCAAGAGAATCTGTTCGAGTCTTGGGGTCGATTTAAGAAGATAGTGAGGTCTGTTCCTCATCATGGGTTCCAGCCATGGTTTTTATGCAACCAATTCTAAAACGGGTTATATGATGATCACAGAGCGATTCTGGACGCCGCTGCTAATGGTAGATTCTAGAAAGAGGTTGATAATGACAAGGGTTGGAAGCTGATTGAAGAAATGGCCAACCATTGTGCTGAATATGGTAACCCGAGGAGTGGTACGAGAACAGTGGCAAACATCAGTCCAGATGGCATTGATGCCAAATTTGACAAATTAAATGCTAGACTAGACCAATGGGAGACGCAAGGTTTTGGGAACCAACAAACCGTTCATCTATTGCAAGGAGAAGAGGTACTTACTTGCAAAAGATGCGGTGAGACGGGACATTCGGCTGTTGATTGTTTCGCCGAGAAGGAACATGTGTATTCTTTTCAGCAATATCATCAGGGAGGTGGTTATTACAACCAAGGTAACGTTTATCCTAATCTTAGATGGACGAGTCAAAATGTATTGCATCCTACTCCTCCGCCGCAGCAGCAAGCTTATGTTCCACCACACAAGCAAGGCTTTCAAAAGCCTCAATCGTTCCCTCTGCCGTAGAAAGCTAGTTCCTCCTCTGGAGGAAGTTCTGATATTGGTAAGCTGAAGTCGATGATTCAATCGTTGGCGATCCAAATGCAAAAATCCGATCAAGCCAACAATGCGACAATTAAGCTTTTGGAGTCGCAAATTGCTCAAATAGCTGGAAATCAATTGACTAGGCAACCGGGTCATTTGCCATCACAACCCGAGAAGAGGAAGGAGACGCTTAATATGATCAGTCTGACAAGTGGTCTCACTTATAACAGTACCGATGCTGCTGTACCTGAACATTCTGGCACGAAAATCAATGTGCCAAACTCTGTCATTGATGAAGCCCTCGATCGAGGAGAAATTGTAAATCGATCGAGCAGAATGGAAGAGGTATCACTCGATCAAGGAAATGAAGTTGCTCGATCGACCCGCCAGGATGATAAAAGCCCTTGATCGAGTGTTGTTGGTGAAGAATCCCCTCGATCGAGGGAGAAAAGTAAACGAATGATAAATAACGAGTTTATACGGGAAAGCCGAGAGAAAGCTTCCGAGGCCTACGCTCCATTTCCAGGACGATTGATACGGGCCAGGACGGAAAAGGAGTTCGTGCGATTTGCTGACATCGTGCGTGACTTGAAGGTGACTGTCCCATTTGCTGAGCTACTTTTAAAGGTACCCTCTTATTTGAAATTCATGCGCAAAATTTTATTACGTAAGAGATTGGTAGACGTTGTTGAGACTGTAGCTTTGACCGAGGAGTGCTCCGCGCTTCTCCAAAATAGGAGTCCACCTAAGTTGTCCGACCCAGGCAGCTTCTCGATCCCGTGTCACATAGGAACCCATCTGATTGATAATGCTTTATGCGACTTAGGAGCTAGCGTTAGTGTGTTGCCTTTGTCATTAGCTAAAAGGTTGGGCTTTACCAAATATCAATGCTCTAATATGATGGTCCAGATGGCTTATCGGACCCTATCGAGACCCTTAGGTGTCTTAGAGGACATCCCTGTGAAAATAGGGAAGTTCTTTATCCCAGTCGACTTCATCGTATTAGACATACCCGAGGATACTTGTACTCCCATTATTTTGGGAAGGCCGTTCTTGCACACTGCGCAAGCGGTAATTGATGTCGGGTTGCGGACACTTACTTTCCATGTTGGTGGGGAGGAATTGGTATTTGCTCAGTCCACTACGGATAGGGGTCCCATGCTTGTCCTACCTTGTCATGCCATCCCTATAGCTAGCATTGCGCCGGAGTCCTATGTGCATGATATCGCTGCCATTCCCGTTATTGATGTTGAGACGATGCCTCCTATGCATGATTTATCTATTGTTGCTCTTACACCTCCGCCCCAACTTGGGAGCGATATGGAGGACCATTTTGCTATGGATTCGTCTGCAGGTACTGGACTAGGAGCGTTGACGCTAAGGCCTGGAGAACCGTGCTCAAAAGACGGTGCTAAGAAGAAGGACGCTGAAAATGGAGTGGTTCGGGTGAGCTAAAAGGACTACAAGGTGGAGCGTAACTCTAATGACGGATCATTCAAGTGGAAGAAGAAGACGGAAATTACCGCCGTTGAGGGTATTTCGGCGGTAATTTCCGCGAGTCAGAGGCGCCATTGCGGGCTATTGAGCCTATTTGGATATTAAGCCGGGTTTTCAATCCCGTGCAATTTGTAAAAACAATTTACTTTAAAACTATTTATTGTTTTTAGACAATTAGCGTAGAGACAATTAGTTTAGAAGACTATTTTAGACTGTTAGACAATTTGTGGTATTATTGGGATGCATTTTTATGTTAATTTTGAAGGTAAGGAAAAGCGTACTCAAAAGACGATATCTCGAAGTTCGTGCCAGCAGGGAATAGCTTGATTGAGTTAGTCACATTACTCGATCGAGTGGAAAGACCTCGATGGAACAGTCCAGATGTTCGATCGAGTGAAAAGAAAGTCAAGGGTCCGAGTTTCTCGATCGAGTAGTACCAATTTACTCGATTGAGGAAAACTGAGAGAAGATTGGCTCGAACGAGGGATTATGTTACTTGATCGAGTGAATTTTGCGCCATATAAAGGGAAGTTCCTCGACCAAATTTTATTTTACTCGATCCCTTTCCTTTTTCGTGTTCTTCATATTTTCGAACCCTAATTCCCTAATTCCTTACCTACAATCTATTTTATGCCCAAATTGTTGTCAAATTCAATCACCCAAGTCTTTTATTGCATCAATTAATAAAAAGCCCTTTGATTTTCTCACTAATTTTCGCGAATTTGAAGATTTCGCATCCTAGGGTTTGTCAGTTCGATTTTTTCGAATTTGTGCTATTTCGTTGGATTAATTGCTTTATTTGTGGGTGTTTATCAACAAGTAAGTCTTTCCTATGTTTCATTATTGTTTATTTGCAATCCCCTTTCCCTTATTGATGAATTAGGGTTAGAAACCGATTGTTTTAGGATTGAGTAAGCTTAAGTTTCATATCTTAATTAATTTCTTGTTGATTATTGTAGACATGGATCCTAAGAGCTCTGCCCCTGTTTCGTCTACCATACCCGAGAACACTACTACCGTTTCTGCCTCGGTTTGCGTGCCTGAGCAGCCCGCTCTTGTTCCTGCTACTGTTGTTGAGGCCGTCACCACTGATACGACCGTTTCTGATGCCCTTACTGCTGCCCCGGAGGTTCCTGCTGTTGTTGTTGCTCCGGGCATTGTTGCGGCCGCTACTGAGGCCATTGTTACTACGGCCGCTGCTGAGGCCGCTACACCTTCTGCTTCCAGCTTTATGCTTGTACATGGGAAGAAGTTGGTGCTGTTGAGTCAGGTGGGTAAACGGTTGTCTACTACCGCGGGTTTGGCACCAAAGAAACCCGTTGAGAGAGAGGCCGCTAGAGCTGAACGCCTTAACCCGCTCCCCAAAAAAACGAGAGGTACAATTCACTTCTAGCTCCCACCGAGAACGGTTGGAGTACATGCTTCCCTCTCCTATTACTTCTAATCATTTTATCTATCGTCCCGACCTAGAGAGTCTAGGTATATATGCTGATGTGTGTAATTTGTTGAACGAGACGGGGATGACGGGATTGATCACCACGCAGGAGTCCACCTATAGAGTTCCTACGTTAGAGTTTTTTAGCTCTTATGCTTTTAGACCCGACTTGTATCAGGCTGACCCTGCTAGTTCTTGCATTGAGTTTAGACTCTTTAACGAGTCGCATTCTTGGACTTTGTCCAACTTTGGGGAGGTATTTGGTCTAGTGAGTGACGGTCCTTTGACAGCTCCTAGGAAGCTGGTTAGTCAGATGTGGGCCGCACTTTCTCACACCCCATATGCTTCGCGTAGGATAGCACATGTACACTTACCTGCTCCTTGTTATTTTCTGCGTTTGCTTGGAGAGTCTATTTTTGCTCGACCGGAACCGAATAACGTTACCAGCACAGAGCTAGCCATTCTCGCGGGGTACTTGAACATTGATCATGGTACCCCGTTTGTTCTTAACATTGCTTATTTGGTAGCTCTGCTTTGGAACGATATTGGGTCCCGTGTCAGAGGAGCTGTGGTCGGTGGCGGTTTAGTCAGTAAAATTGGCCGTCACCTGTATCCGAATTTTTCGAGGGCTCACAGGCCCAGAGGGAGTGACACTGTGCTAGATATTACGACTATGATTGGCTTTACTTGGATTATGGGTACAAATCGTAAGACGTGGAAAATTTGTGGTTCCACGTTTGTTGTTTTGCCTTGTCCCACACTACCCCCACTTTTACCTCTCCATACTGCTAGAGGGGTGAAACCCCTTCCTCCTGTTTATCATATACCCTTCACACCTACTCCTTCTTCTTCTACCAAGAAGAGGAAGAGGGCTTCCCCACAGAGGGATGTTGGAGAGCCATCGGGTTCTCAGCAGGTTGGGCCGACTCTTACGACTACGCCTGTTACTCCTACCCCAGCTGAGTCGGCCTTTCCGGCCAATTTTATCTGTCCTCCACTATTTGAGGCGCCTGAGGTCCTAGACCAAGGGCGTCGTGATGCTTTGCTTCTTGATATTCGCAGGGACGTTGCCCAGATGAGTCGAGACCAGGCTTTAGCCTTGTTTCCCATTTACGAGGATCACATGGGAGAGGGACGTCCCATTCCAGCTGGATAGCCTCACCCTTCTTTTTACCGATACCCAGAGGGTGGGTACCCCCCACTTGCCTCCGAGTCTGAGGAGGAGGTGGAAGAGACACCGGTAGCGAGAGCGGTGAGGGAGCTAGCAGAGGCAGCAGCGCAGAGGCGGGCTAGGGAGGAGGAGCGAGATCCGACTTACAGGGTGGATCCGGAGGAGGAGGCGGGTGACGATTAGTTGTCCCTTAGTTGAGCTGCTGGTTTGGGGAAGCTATATCTTGTGAGTTTTTCTGTTCTCCATCTTTATTTTGTTGTATTTTATCCCTTAGGAACATGTATTAGGCTGTGTATCCCTTCCCCTTGTTTGCTGTTAGTTAGCTGAGAAGACAATGAGGACATTGTCTGTTTTGTTTTGGGAGGTATTTGCATCCTTTTGCGTCTGCATTTGCATTGTTTTGCATTCACGTTTATATTTTGTCATTTTATTCATGTTTCAACAAAAATAAAAATCAAAAAAAAAAAATCACGTTTACTTTTGCATATAGTCGAGTCAGATTGGAATATTTTCAATGATGAAATTGCACTATAAGTCTTTTGTATGCTATTCCTTGCACTTTCACGGCCTGCTTAGTAAAATCAAAGCGATTTCTCAAATTTTGTTTTGGAATCTGTTTTGGACTATTAGGCTTGACCCGTTAATTTGGCAACCTACTCACATATTCTGAGGTTTAGAGCTCATAACTGGTGACTATCATGACCAGTTCATCTAGGATTGAGAGTAGTTACTCCCCACATTTCATTGTATCGCATGTATATGAATTTTGTTGCTTATTGCCTGCACGCATTGGTTTGTGGTCGGTATCACGTGTTTAGAGAACTTTTGGATTTCCCTTTTCCTCATTTTACCCCATCAGCTCCACATTAAACCAAATCTGCTAGTTACCCTTTAGCTGCATACTAAATTAAGCCTACCTTTGCCGAGCTAGTTTAGTAGGTTTTGAGGTATATTTTGCATTGTGACGGATTTTGGCTCATTTTTATTGTTATGGAGTGAGTATTTATGAGAAAAGGAAGGAATGAAAGAAAGAAAAAGAAAAAAACAGCCTTGAAAAAAAATGAAAAAATCGAAAAAAAAAGAGATAAAGAAAAAAAGAAAATGGCTGAAATTGGTTTATAATTAATTCTTACACCTCTTATGCTTATTATTATTTTATGAGGTGCATATTTTTCGGATTTTTGTGTTGTATATGCCTAGTTGTATGAAGGCATTGAGCTTAATTTTGGATAATTGGAGGACCGGAATGAGTTTTATCATGGTTTTGTTAGGTGCTAGCTTGGCTACTTACCCCCACAATTCCATTATTGTTTTGCCCCTTCTTACCAATTAGCCTCACATATCCATATTTTTCAATTGTTCGGCACGTGATAGTCCTTGAACGGTGGTTGTGCGTGTGTACGGTGACTGAATCAATCTTCATGTTAGTTAGCGATGCATGTTATGTCGGTCGCAGTCTAGGTGAGTGTCTGCATTTTCTTCTCTCTCTTTACACATATAAACTTACCATTTGCTTGTTGAGAGAAGAGTGACCCGGGCGAGTCCGAATTTATGAGTCTTGCAAGGTCGAACGTCCAATTTGTTTCCAAGATGCACATAAATTTTGTTCGCTTTTGTGTTGAGCTTTGCAGCGGTTGATTATGTGCATTAAACGGTTTAGCATTGACTTGTAGCTAGCTCTGAGGCATACTCCTTTCCTTTAGGTCCATATTAGTTGCATTTAGTTTGCTTGAGGACAAGCAAATGTTTGGTTTGGGGAAGTTTGATGCGTGCATTTCATATAGACTTTAACGGTCCATTTTGGCACGCGTTTCTATGTCATTTAGGTGATTTCTTGTCACTTTATGCCCCGAATTCGCTACTTTGTACTTTCATTGCTATTTTGTAGGTACAAGCTAAGAAGTAGTGAGAACCAAGCCGAAACTGTCCCAAGTACGGACATTTAGGAGATGGAAGAGACGGAACAGATTGCTCTTGCATTGGGAAGCGTGAAACCACCCCATATCCAAGTCATAGGCCAAGTTGTGAGTCAACACGAGTTGCAAGAGGAGTAAGACCTCGATAAACCCCTGCTTATGATCGATCGAGTGGATTGTACGCGCTGAAGGACTCGATCGAGCTGTCCTGTGCTCGATCGAGTGATCACGTAAGAGGAAGGCCTCGATCGAGTTGGTGATTTACTCGATCGGGAGATTGTTCGAAAAAGTCTTTTCGATCGAGAAGCTGTTGTCTTTGATCGAGTAGTTTACTGTTACTGGGCTTTGGTCCGTGACACTTTAGGTTTAATTTCGTATTAGCTTTATTATAAATAAGAGATTAGCTCCGCTAATTAGAGGCATCATCTATCTCTTCAACCATTATTCATATCTTTACCTTAGACTTTTGCTACTGTAACTTTACCATGTCTTATGTTATTATCGTAGCATCTGCTAGCGTAGTATCCCGAGCCATGTGTAGCTAATCTTGTTAATATTCTAGGATGAGATAAACCGTGGTAGAAGCATGATAGGTTTGACATGTTAGGTTAGTTTTGAGATAAAAATCGTTTTAAGCAATTTAATTGTCAATTGGTTGAATGAGTGCACGCAGGAGATCGATTACTTAGTTAACCCCGACCTAGATCGAGAGATTGGTAGGGTATACTTGGTTAGAATCGATAGGTGATTCCTAATAGGGCGAAAGTCAGTTAGGATGACTTTTGGGTGATTAGAGACCGAAAGGGTATAATCACTGGTTGGAGACCGAAAGGATAAAACCGTTACTCTTCTTATCAATAGACTAACCGACCTAGTTAACCCGATAGTGTAGTTACCACGGCGGACCGATTCCTGGCATGTTTTCCCTTTTATCTGATTTCTATTCGATATTTCTCTTATTTCTTTCACTCTCTTTAAATCTCGTAGTTTAGATATCAACCCTTTAAACCCCCAAAATTGTGACTAGATAGATTAGATTATAGATAGTTGTTTACCTCCCTGAGGAGATCGACCCTACTTCCACTGACTTCCCAGTTAGTAGACATAGGTTTTAATTTTGATGTATAAACGACACACATCAAATTTTACCCAAATTTTTTTTATGACCTCAAAAGTATATATATTATTGGGTCGATAATTTGATTTCGCATTTATTTCTTTGTCAATTTTTAACAAGGACCCGATTTGGTTATCATTGCTAATCTTGTCGTACTTTTGAAAATTTTGAAACTTTAATGTGCATTCTTAAATTTTGAGTTTCGTGTTTAAAACTTGATTTAATTGACGAAGGAGACACTATTCTGGTTGGTAATGACATTTATCGTTCTGAATCGAAATTTCCTTTTGAAAATGTTGCACAAAATGATTTGAAATTTCCTCTCAAGATGCGTAATTTTGATCCTTGCTTTCAAATGTGACCTAACTACCTCTTGGTACTTAGTCCTTGTTAATGTATTATCGTGATTGATCCAAATGTTGTTTGATGATGCTAGCTAGGTATGACCTTCAAATTGAAAATTTTGTTTTAAAGTTTTCTTGATTCAATTGAGTATTATATTAAGACTCCATATTTGTTAATAATGATATGTATTGCCTCAATTTGGAGATTTTATCTCAAAATTTTGCCATTTTTTTTTTATATACCATAGAGTATATGATTAGATTTTCCATGTTCGTATATAAAACATGGTTTCCTTGTTTCATGGTGTTGCAATTTTGCTAATAATGTGTAACTTTGTTTATATATGGATCAATACCTAGCTTACCTTGTTGATTGTATGGTGTTGATGAGTGAAAATGTATATAGACTTTTCATTGAGGAGGTGTGAGACGGAAGTGAGTTGATACGCTTATTAGGATAAAGAGCAAGTGTTAATAATATTCGATAAGTGAATATGGCATCTTGAAAGTTAGGAATGAGGGACACTGATTATGGTAAGATGTCTATGGATTTGAATGTGAGCCGAGTAGAGAGGTGCATTGATGAAGTTGTAAGATTAAATTGGGTTGTGGAACGAATGAAAATGCCATCAGTTGAAACCTTGGACAATATGTTAGAGATTATTTGGGCTTGGTTAAGAAGTAGTGTAAGCATTGTGAGAAAGGAAATTGAATGGAGATGAGTGTTATATGAGTGTATGATGACAAAATAGAGCATGTAAATCAAGAGACATGAAAAGATAATAGGAAACAATGAATTTTGGAGGAATAAATCTTTTATGCTAATAGTGGTATTAGTGATCAAGACAATAATATTCCGTTGCCTAGAGGTGTTGATGCATTTAGAGGATTTAGATGAAGGGATGAAATGTGGACTTACATAGATACATCAAGTTTGGGAATTTGGAAATACTAGAAAGAGGAGTTGGCCTACTAAAGTTGTGAAGGAGTTGATTACATGAGATGACTTGGTGGGCAATAGGACAATGAGTGACGTGTGATCTAGGTGGAACCTTACTGATTGATTGAAATTATGGATAATAAGTGAAGTTTAGGCTACATATTGAGGTATATTGTTATTGGACATGACTTGGAGAATATATTAGGGATAAACAAATGAGAATTGGATGACGGAATAGTAAGAAAGTAATTGAAGTACCTAAGGGTAGAATAAGATGATAACTTGGGTTGTTCATAGTTGCGGGAATATGTATATTGAATTCGAGGATTGATGAGAATAGAGAGATGGTAATAGGACTTTACGAAATAGGAATATAAGAGGATATTAAAAGTGAATTTGAGGTAATCAAGGATAATCGAGGGTGCAATATGTCTAGTAAATGTCGTACTTAGAAATGAATGGCAAAACCATTGGAAGTTAGTATAAATGTGTGAGATGGTAATTGATGATCATGTTATTATGCCGATAGCGGCCCTTTTTTTTCGGAGGATAATATTTTGTTAGACAAAGAGACGAGTTTGCCTTTTGGAAGCCGGTTTTTCGGGGAATGTTATTTGTGAGATAAAGTGGTATCCTTAATATTACCAACCTTGTTTCTCGTGGTCACGAGAGTAAGAGTGTGGCATATAATGTTTGAGAATTCAATCATATTATTGAGGTACTTGATCATTGGTGTTAGATAGAGTAACCGTTTAATTTAAGTATGTATGCATGAAGTGCGAAAATAGTTGGTAACGGTTTGGCGTATGAGCGATATCATAAATGTTTGGAAAGTGCCTCCCAATCGTCACGTGAAGCGCCGAGAGTGTACATTGGGATCTTGTTATAGTGTCGTTTGAGGAACTAGAAGGATGGCCTTAGGGTCACGAGTTCGTCTATTAGCATTTGTGTGACGAAATAGGAAAGTTTGGAAGCGAGTTTAGAGTGAATACTTTCTGCTCGGTTGGCACTCGTCCGAGTGCCCCATGCACTCGATAGAGTGGCCTCCCAATCGGCCGAGTAACCTCTTATACTCGACCGAGTGGCCCGCTTTGACCCTTGTTTTGTCAATACTTGACTTAATATTGGGTGTACACCCTTATATCGCGGTTTATATTATTTAGCTAGTGTTTAGATGAACATGTTGACCCATATGGATGACATCTTGTGAATTGTTTACGTTTGATCACCTATGTGGCATTTTTGCAAGAAAATGGAAATCGTGATTTGACATGAGTGATTAGCGACAAAAATGATTATCTTGTTTGATCTCTGTTAGTTGACGTGATCTTGTGTTAGTAAGATGAAAATACAAGTTACGTGTCCCATAGTAGTCATTTGGATGATTGGACAATTTGGTCTTCCGGATAAGCGAATATGTTGATGAGTAATGGGAACGGATACGGAAAACACATGTGTGATCATGTTGTGGATTTTACGCGGTATATGTGTGGCATGCTATCCAGAAATGGGAATGTCGAGCATGGTTGAGTCATAACGAGTGATTTTGCATTATGTTGACTGTTTTTTTAGAGTCTGCATTATCGTGGTTGATGTTTATGCATGTGTAAGTATGAGATTTGACGTGATATCGATACCTAGTAATAGTCGAGTTATACCTCGTGATAGATAGGTATTTATATAAGCCACGTGATTTGGGAATTATTATGGAAGTATAGTTAGAAACCGTGGCTTAGACCTGACGCTTGACCTTTGAGAGGCCCGAGTAGTGGGGACGAGGTTTCTAGGTTGGGTTTATAGCAATGACATAATAAGATGAGAGGCTTGATAATGGAATTGCCATAGGTATTTGAGGAGTTTAGTAACGAGCATATGAGATCACATTTGGAGGATTGACAGTCGAACTGCGGGACGAAATTCTCCTTTAGGGGGAGTAGATGTAATAATTCTGAAGATTAAGGAAAGAGAAAGTGCGGAATGTGAGAAAGTAAGTAAAGAACTTGGGATGAGAGTGCACGAGAGCCGGTAATGAGACTCATGAGATTTGAGGAAATGAGAGAGTAAGGTGAACTTCGGGTCGAAGTTCTTTTTAAGGAGGGAAGACTGTAACAACCCGTAATTCCTGACTTATACGGTGGTCTACTCAGTCGAGTAGATGTCACTCGACCGAGTAGATAGGTCACTCGACTGAGTGACTTAGGGGTTCATTTGGTCAGCTTCTGCCGGAATTCCACTCGACCGAGTGAGTGCTTACTCGACCGAGTGCAGTGCCACTCGATCGAGTGGACACTTCACTCGACCGAGTGCTGCGGGAACCGCTGAGATTTCACACGTGGGCTTTTTTACTGATGGGCTTTGTCATATATAAACCCTATTTTTCTGATTTCCCCCATTTTACAAACCATAATGCCTTTTCTCTAAACCCCTCCTACCTCCCTCTACAATTTCTCCTTCCCCAAAACCTAAATCTACAACATATGGTGAAGAATTTGGAAGATTCGTCCACATATCCTTGTTTCCTATCACTTGGTGAGTATTATACTAGCTTTTTCCCTTTGATTTGGATAATTCGTTTTAAGATTTAAACCCTAGAATTTGGGGGTTTTTCATGGGTAGTTTAATTAGTAGTTGTGGTTAGTATTATGACTAATTAAGGGGTTAGTTAGTATTGTTATTGTTATGATAATTAGTAATGATAGTTATTATGTGATGTATGTAGGATGAGACGGTTTTACATGATGGATTCTTGATGGTTTTGTGTAGCTTATGAAGTATGCTATAAGGTAGGTTAATCCTACTCGGTTTCAATATTTGGGTCATAGTATGTTTGGTGGTTAATTATGTAATTAGTCTCATGTAATTAGATTAGTTGCAGTATAACATGTTTAGTCACTAATTATGTGATTATGAGGTGATTATGGTGTTAGCCTTGTATTGTGATAATATATTGTTAATATTGTGTGTTGGAGGATTTGTGACGGTAATATGGTTGTTGTGGAGACGGGGGACGATTGGGAGATCGTCTCCCGCTTGAGTCGCCCATTGGAGCTTCCCACTCCAAAGGGGATGTGCACATTAATGGCTTGAGGTTGGAGGGACTCGTGTGGGTGAGACACGACGTCTGGCAGGGGACCCGAGTCGCTCTTGGGCCCGGTACCACCGACGTGATCAGAGTACCTTGTTGAGTGCGGTGTCGTGGACGTGTTCCTGGCTCCGAGTGGGTACGTCTGATCGTGTCCCCGTACCGGTGTGACGTACGGACGTCGGTGTTGCATATGACGGTTGGACGCTGGTGTTGCATTCATGTCATGGTAATGTTGCTTATTCACATATACTTGAGTCGTATTGCATATTGTTTGTTGAAACTGAGCTTTGTTGTTGCGTGTCTGTCACTTGTCCCTCTTGGGGTGGCCTGCGTTGATCCATTTGATGTTCTTGATCATATGGGGAGCAGATTGTATACATGTTATATGGATAGCACGTGGGGTGCGGGACGACTTCGAGGAGTCACGAGTTATACCTTGTTGTTTAGAAGTGTAGAGTAGTTTTGAGTTGTATTCTTTTCGTTTGTTTACGTTTATGTAATCATTAAACCTTTATATTTATAATAAAATGTTCTTTCATCGAAGTTTTGAAACACTACCTCGGGAAACCGAGATGGTAACACTTCAATTATCTTGGCCGGATAGTTGGGGTGTTACAGATGATGTCTGGTGTAGTCGGCGGGCTTTTGTGTATCCTCCTTACTGTGGGAATATATCCGTATATATCACCACTTGTGGGGAATATCCGTATATTGACCCCTTCATTAATAGGACTATAACGAAAATTTAACATGTGAAATTTACGGGTCATATACGAAATGCATAATACGAAAACAATAGATGAGAAATAACCTTTGGTCCGTGCAAATAGCCTAAGATCAGAAACCAACCTAGGTTTCCTCCTAATCGTTGCACCCAAAACCGCTTGAGACGATGCCGCGTGTGCTAGAAATGTTCTCCGATTGCCTTGCAATATTGGGAGAACTCTTGTGAGTTTTTCGACGTGAGGTCGAGAGTTTCCGAGAAAGCGATCTCCAAAACCCTAGTTTTTCAAATTATGAATGATTAGCTCAAAAGGAGAGAGTCCCTCTCCTTTTGTAATGATTCGGCCGAGTAGATGGGAAGGGAGTGGGCTTTCCACTCTCTTCTCATTTCTAATAAATCGCTCAGCCCCTTTCGCTAAAATGTGTTTTACGGGTTTTAATTATAAAATCGTCAATCAATGCGTCAGATATTAACATATCTACTGGTCGATATATTAACAACAGTCTGACAGTAATAATATGACAATATTGAATAATTAGCTTAGTTAATATAACCGTTTATATTAATTTACGAATTAATCATGTAATTCGTCTAAGCTCCCATATCATACATTAATTAAATATAACCGTTTATATTTAATTTACGAATTAACAGTTTAATCCGTCTTAGCCAATTTTATTTAATCTGTATTAAATAAATATCTCAACATCGTATTGACTAATAAATTAGTCAATTACTCCG
>JAGPOY010002024.1:15881-30283 GCA_018983105.1 Silene uniflora | reverse complement strand
AATGGACAAAATTGGTGTAACTAAGCAAACAAAGCCACAAAGGACACACGGTCACTCTTTGCTAGTGTTCCTACTTCACGTACCAAAATTGAAACGTCAGCACAGACCTAAGCAACTCTCCTTGCTTCTTCTAGACCGAGGTTAATTAGCTTTACGAATAAACTTACGAAATGCGATATTTACAACTTGGGTTTGAATCATGTCAATACACATCCAAAAAAAACACACCCTTCTCACTTCCGTACATACTTACAAAAACTCATAAATTCTAATAAAATCGATGTATCCCTATGATGTTAATTAAATCCGTCTTTAATTATCTTCCCGAAAACATTTTCATCTTAAATTCTTAAATCTAAAATTTTTAGTACAAAATTAAAATTGATATTTTAAGCAAAATGTCAAACGTATCAAGTTCATTTTTCGAAATGGTATTCCCTCCCATCCAGACCAAAGGTAACATAAACCCATTTTTCTCCTCACAAAAAGTGGGTTCATGTTACCTTTGGTCTGGATGGGAGGGAGTATATACCCTTGTACACCCAAAAACACTAATTAAACAGTGGTACTTTTCTGCCCTTTTGTTCATCTATTCACCTTCCTTCCTCTTTAAATTATTTATTTCACACCTTCATTTTCCCTTTCACACTTCATATATTTGTACTACCCAAGTTTTCAATTATCTATCTATTTTATCTTAATCTTCACATCATCAGGTATACTGCTTCAAACAACTTTCTATCTTCTATGTTTTCTCTATCTCATTTCAATTTTAATTTGTTACAAGAATCTGATCATCATTTGGTTTCTGGGTTTTGTGATTAGAGTACTGAATTTCATTTTTGCATCGTTAATTTTGTTGGGTATTGTTTTGTATGATTTGATTCTGATGATTAGGGTTTTGGGTTCATCTTTTGTTCTGTTAGTTGTGTTTTTTCTTGAATTAATCTTTTTTTTTCTTTTTTATTTAATTAATTATAGTGGGAGGCGTTGAATTCAGTGGGATATTTACTATTTGTTTGATGAAAATTATGATGTACAAATGTTTAGCCTTTTATGCAATTGATCATGCTGCTTTAGGTGTAATTAAGTAAGGTGATGACTATGGATTTATGGTTAACTTTAATTGGATATGTTTCGAGTTCGAATGAAGGAAATGGGCTGGCATGAATAATCCTTCATTTTTGTCCATATATTTTTGGTGCCACTCATCACAAGGAATGTATAAGGGGGATGACCCGTTTCAGGACTCGGGATTTGCTGATAGGATCCTCTTTGTCATTCTTTACAATCTGTGAACTTTTTTCCCCAATCCCACAATTGATTACCGGAAGGTTCTTTAGTGTAATTTATTAGTGCGTGAACAAATCTGTGGCCATACCGCCATACTTGAATCATGGCTGGTCTTTGGTATGTGACTTTTGTGCTTAGAGTAGTTAAAGTGCAGAAGTTTGGAGAAGAATTGATATATTTTCGTAGCATGACCGTCAGGGTATTGAGGTGTGTGCCCCCAAGGATTGCTGGTCCCAGTTCTTAACATAGGAAAATGGTGTTAGATGTTGATCTTAATGTACCACCGCCTGAGCATTCTCATTCTAATGGCGTTGGTGCTTCCACACATGCTCCTGTTGTACAAGATATTCAAGACAGACAACAAAGATCACAACCATCACTTGTAACAATTGATGTAGATTCAGTTGATGATGATGTTGTTTTGTGTTCCCAAAGGGCCTTTGTGGAGGTGATTTTTCTTTTTTGTCTGAATTTTTTTCAGTTTGGTGGTGGGACTTATTTAATATTTAAGTGGTAGTGTTAGATTGACGGGCTACTTATTGGTTTCTTATTGCAGGCCAAAAATAAGTCGAGACGGAGTCGAAGTAGAAGGAATATTGTTGATGTTGAATTGGGTGAGAACCCTTTTTATGCTTATGGTAAATATGTAGCATACTGCCATCTTCTTTCAAATATTGGCATTTCTGTGTTTTTCGCTACTCATGTAGTCATGTGCATTATTGACTCCATTGTTCTCCATAATTTGCCATATAATGCTTGTCTCAAATATGATTTCTGGTGATTAAAAAGAGTTCTCTATCATCAGTATCATGAAACAATGATTTATTGTTTCTGATTGTCCTTTTTCACATTTTTGTTATTTTGGTTGGGTGATCCTGATACATTGAATTGATGAAAAACTAACCCCGGTACTTTTGGGATAGCATGTTACTTGTCCGGTGATTGTTGTCAACGCTTTTAACTTCATATTTCCTATTGAGAAAGATGTAACAATTTTGGGGGAGGGTCACTAGGGTGCTTCTCATTTATGCTGATGTGAGAATTATTGGAAACTAGAAATTCACCAGTGATTGTTTTATGTTTACCATCACAACTTTAGACTGGACATTGAAAAGTGTGCTTTGGGCCGGGGTATAAACAATTCGTTAATGTATTTTGTGTGTTAAGATGTCTGTGATATTCTGTACTCTTATTGATGTTCCTATTTTATATTTCCAAGTTGTTTGACTTGCCAATATATTTTGGTTTGAGTAGAATCGATAAACAGAGATACTGGCCGTAACAAGCGCCCAAGGGTTCCAGCAAGCCAACCTATTATCAACTGTGAATCATACGTAATTCCAGAGAGAAATGGTAACAGCGGGGTAAGAGGCACCTGACCACTAAGTTCAATATGTTTTTTAGTATCCTGATTGTTCATTATTTCTTAAAAAGTGTGTTTTCAGAATCTGTTGAACATCTATTTCAATATGGTTTAGTATCTTACGTTCTTAACTGTTACAGCCATTCCTATTCAATGATTTGTGGGCGTGAACTCTGAAAAAATTAGGGGTCGTTTGGTTCGCTGCTTAGGAATGGAATGGATTGGAATGAGAAACCATAAAGGTATAGGGTTCTAATTCCATACCTTTCAAAACTTGTTTGGTTCATTGGAAAAATAAACATAAGGGAATGGAGTTAGAATCCATGATGAGAAGGTGGGTATGAGATTCCAAGGTGTTGGGCTGGGATTAGAATCCATCAGGATTCTAACTCCATTCCAAAATTCCCCAACCAAACACTAGATTGACTAGAATCCATTCCATTCCATTCCAAACCTTCCAACCAAACACCCCCTTAATAATGAATGAAAGTATCACATACAGTCAAGTGTCAACTGTTTGGACTTCATCCTGTGCTAAATGGAAAGATAGTTACTTCACTTTCTTTAGTATCACATATTGCCGATGTCGTGTCTGGACTATGTGGTTACTGTGCAACCTTTGTTTGACAGACTTCTCCCTCACTTTTCCAATCGCATACAACAGACAGATAGCCTTATGAGAAGTATCGGGCATAAGATGTATGCTTAGTTGCTTCTTAGTTTAAAAAAGCGCGCCTTGAGTGCGCCTAAGGCGCACCTTGGATGAGGCACTAGCCAAAACGCCCCGGTGCGTTTTAGGTGCGCCTTTTAGACAAGGCTCACCTAACAAGGCTAACTAGTACGCACTTTCCATATCTTTTAGACAAGGCACCCATTTCTTTTCCCCGTATTCTTAACTTTACTCCTTGACATGTTAGCCAACTTGAAAACTCCTAAAAAGGCTATTGTTACCCAAAAATTTATTTGGAAATTACAAATTTGTTATTAAAAATAGGGCGCCTTGCGTCCAAAAGGTGCGCACCTTCGCCTTGCGCTTTGCGGCTCGGCCCCTTAGCGCCTCCATGCGCCTTGTTCATTTTCAAACTAAGAGCTGCTTACTTGCTTACTTCTGTGCTGATTGTGAAGCAGCTATCTACTGAAGCAGATTTTGTTCTAAGTTCTCAGTTGATTAGGTCTTTTGACATAATATATTTTCTGTTCTGTTTGATGGCAGAATGGCGCAAATATAGCAGCACAAACTAGAGTCGTCGTGGCACCGCCGCCACCACGTCCTCCTCCTCCACCCCCAGAGCCTACATTCAATTGTCCTGTTTGCCTGGGTCCTCTGGTTGAGGAAATGTCCACAAAATGTGGTCATATTTTTTGCAAGGCATGTATTAAAAAAGCAATATCCGCTCAGGCTAAATGCCCAACATGTAGAAGAAAGGTGACAGCGAGAGATATAATCAGGGTCTACCTTCCAAAGACATCATGAGGTCTGTTTATGTGTATTCATTATCAACATATTTTTTGGCTTTAAGTCACGCGAATTCGCTACATCCAAGAACTTGCATGTGGATTATGGCTTCTCATTTATCCAGTCAAGGAAAATTCTCGTATTTTTTTCCCTTTTTTCGCATAAAGTCTTTCAAATATGGAGATGCGCTTTGTTTCACCTGTCTTAGAGTGGCTATGTATCCTCTAGACCTCTATACTTAATTCATGAAGTTGCAAATACCAATCTTGGTTTAGATTTAAGGTTCAATTGGAATTTGAATCCAACCTCTTCCCTGTTACAAGACGTATGAGTCTGTGTGACATAGCGTGATGTTTCAATCTTCGTTTCATGTATTTTTTGTGGATCTCCTTTTTATTTTTTTTGTCTCCCAAGGGTTGCAGAAAATAGCACTCCTTCTCCTTCAGAAATCCCTTCTCTATTTGATACTCCCTCCATATCCCACTTATATTGTCCCCCTTTCCATTTTGGGGTGCTTCAAGAAAAGATGATGAAATACCAATCCTACCCTTTGAATTAAAGGGAATGGAGACAATATCATTGGGATGAAAATGGTGGTAGCTAAATTATATAGGGATAATATGAGGGTTTAAAACTTTTCCTTACTAAATTTAGAAAGGGGGCAATAATTTTGGGACAACTTTTTTGGGGGACGGGGACAATAAAAATGGGATGGAGGGAGTACAAGTCATATTAGAAATATCGATACTCGTTATGTTCTTTTTCTGCACTTCGAGAACCAATATAATATACTCCATAGTCCATATCTGTCTTAAACTCTTAAGGTCCAATTAAATTACTGCTTGATCCTGGTACAAATACAGGTGGAAATTATTAATGAAAAAGGAGTAATAGCATTTTGGGGCCCTTGTTTGTGAACATGAGATATATCTTACCAATATTATGTTTCACTGACCAGAGTTTGTGCTTCAGTGAATTTTAATCAAGTATTTTCATCTTCAGTTGCGCACATTTTGTGTTCAATTAGATAGCATCATATCCTGAACCTGTTGTCTTAATCCCTGCTCGAGAATGTCAATTGTTTGACGATGTGAGCTTATCTGGCCTGCGTTATCGTTATTGGGGTCTCTTACCGTATCATCGTATTTTAGGAGTACTCTTTGTCTCTTCTTGAGAATATTAATTTCTTCCTCTTTCTCTGGGTGCCAGGTCTCAAAGAGCTTGCTGTTACTTGTTTGTGGCATCATTTTGTAGCTGGAGAAGAAGGTTTGGAAGAAATGTGTTTCGTTACTCACATTTTTTATTTGCACCTAATTCAAGTAGAATAGAACAAGAGTGACCCTTCTTAATGCCCATTTCAACTTAATTTCTTCAATCGATTCGTCATTTTTGTAACCTTGTAGTTGTAACAAACATAGGGGGCCGACGGTTGTGCCATGTACTGCCTCACTGATGTATCCTAGCCATCTTCTCGGTCATGTAGGCAATGTTCTGAAACGCCATTGATAATTTATGATTCAATTAAAGAGAGATCTGTATTGTTTGAATTGAAAACAAACTTTGTATTTGTTTAGTTTCAAGTTTTACTCACCTGGCCTGATTCATATCAGGTACTCAGTTTTGCTCATCCGAGTTGATTCTTGCGGTAGTTACTAATTGCCCAAATTGTATTTGTAGTTCGAGCATTGGATGGTTATTCAGATTTGCTTACATATAATTAAAATACCTAGGACTGCAGCCAAGTATGACGTAAATGTAACACCCTGTCTGAACTCTGATGTTGCATGGTTACGAAAGGTAATCCGCTTGAACTGCACAAAAGTCTGAAATAAATCTTGGAATAACCCAATCGCAATCTATCAAAATGATGGCTGGCTTGATGCGATCTAACTATAATGGTCAAGCTTGTTTAACGGAGCCATTTTTTTGTTGTTTAGCCATTGCATCGACCTGTTAGTAGTTAGCCTGTAATATAGAGCAACACAACCACCTTATAGCAACTGTTTTTTTACAGAAAACAGAGGTGGTGTTCGTATTACCATAATCAGGTTCAACAGTTTGACAAAACGCTTTCGCCACTACATAGAGAATCTATATGCCAAACAATGAGACTCATTAGACATGAAATTGATTAATCAACTCGATATTAATAGATTTAACGATGTATCATAACTCATAAGTAACAAACGTATTTCACTTTGAGGCTAAGGCAAAAATGAAAAGCAAACGCAGTATGTGTTCAAGTGAACAAATGAGACGTACAGTTCATCTGTAACGGGAATGCACCCTCAAGTTCTTCCAATTAATGAAACAATCAAACCATTTAAACAAAATGGGACAAACAATTTTTTCATGATTTCTGAGTCTTCCTTCTCCATTCTGTGCGTCCTCGATTAATTTCAGACCCGTCTTTTGATAATCTCAATAAATGCAAAAACTTAACACAATCGTCTTCGTTTCGTGTTCCCGAAGCTACTCCATTTGTTCCATTCAGCTGTGGGATAGCATCAGTTGTTTCTGCACTTGTCAGAGAATCTACAAGATCGTCATGTTGACACTCTCGCCTATAATCCAAAGTGATGCTACTCAACTCATGGGTATCGATTATTTCTTGAGGCATACTCTGGTGAAAGCAAAAGAATTTGATATATGTCAGCTTCAACAATATTAGATCGACTTTCTACTAGAAGTACTACACAATATAAACGCAAGAAATGCTTTCCCTCTTTCCAATTCATTTGTTTATTCTGTGACGTGTATTTTGAACAGAGGTAAACGAATCACTGAGACAGGAGTAGAAAATAAATTATTTTTCTGTATTCCATCATATTCCAAATCAAAGAACGCTTAGTAATTGGCTCCATTGGGATGGTAAACAAATCAAAGAACTCCGACCATCTAATAAATACTTTCTACATTCAATCCAATTCCTGACATTTGATTAAAATATACATCACATATATTATTTCCCAAATGTATGGAATTAGATTGAACAAAGGGAGAAATTTTCAAGGAAGCACACATGTGAAGCAACATTTTTTTATTGCATTTCCTTGAGACATTTTTTATATCTTGTTACCCGTATAATCAAAAATAGTTCTGTCATCTGTAAACAACACTGTACAAGAAAGATGAAAATGATAATTGCTGACCTCTAGAACCCATCCGATATAAGTGACATTATTTACATGTTGATTCATGTCCAGATCAGCTCTTCTGGGCTGTAATATACATTTGGAAGCAAAATGAAAGGCGGGTCAATTAGCAACAAAAGTTTAGGGGAAAAAAGTAAATAGATTATGAAATTTTTGTGAGGTAATAGTGATGACTAATCTTACCACTAGCCCCAATTTTGAATAGTGTCCAGGATCTGCCAGCTTCGGTATTTTTTTCAGGCTTCTGTTATTTGCTTCAGGAAATGCTAATCTACAAGGGAGAAATATTGTAAGACTGTAGGTAAAAACAGCAATGGGGTAAGCTATCAAATCACGTGTCTAGAATGGCGGTCTAGTGCTGATAGGTTTCAATCTCAGCCAATGAGTACCACAATGAACTTCACCTTCTACGACAATGATAGATCAGATTATAAAGCTAATTGTAAATGTGATAGATAATCTTCAAATTGCGGTAAGAACGACAGTTCAAATCTGTGCAATTACTTGTCCATCAGAGCCTTCAAAAGACGACCTATTCAACTTGCAGATAAATTGAAGTAGAAAAAAAGAGAGAATACTACCAAAATTTGCATAGTTCTACTCCAATGTGAACATGTAAAACGGACTTCTCTACTGCTTTAAAAACGAACAAGTCAAAAATGTGCGAATAAGGTGACACAAACCCAAGATTTGTACATTTTAATTCGAGAATTTTAATGACCGTGAAGATATAGGAACATTTGAGTCATGTATAACCCTTGGCAAAGTATGTTTCTCCCTTGGGTTCATGAGTACCCCCTAATTTAGGACTGATGCACCTCAACAATATTGTACTTCTCTTCCAGCCATTGACACTTGAATATGATTAAAGACTTTAAAACAAATGGAGCTCCCATTAAGTAGCTATAGTCCACCCTCGGTTCGGATCCATACAAAACTCTTGTTTCAAAGACGAGTATAACTAAAATGCTTTTGAATCTTGGTTGATATTTGATAAAGGTTAGTTGGAAGGGATGAATGATCATAAACAGTCAATTTAAAGTTATTAAGTAGGGCGAACCAAGAACGTAACCCATTAAAACAACAGATAACCTGGCAATCTCATACAATATGACAGCAAAACAATTATGCTAAAAAATGGTCAGCAACTTGAGGAACTAACCGAAGTTCTTTTGGACAAAATACTAAATATTCGTCAGCAACTTCAGGGCTAACTCTCTCCAATTTCCTGGTGTCCATGTTCATCATCACCCACTTGCTGTAATGAGATTTGACAAATATCAACTTTTGTGCTTATGAAATACGATGAAGTTTATTGTTAGTTAGTTGTAAAACTATCCAATCAAATATCTTCAAATTTGGCCAAGTAGCTGAAAAGTACCTAGTAGCTCTTCCTATAACTTCGCCAGTAGCGAAGTCCTTCATAATGAAATCGCGTCTTGTGCCAATTTTACCTTCTGCCTGGCACCATGTTTCAAGCTCAACCACATCACTCCTGCTCCAAACACCAGGGACACAAACATGATAAACATGAACTGGAAAACTATGAAGAGCAATTGGGAAAACAGGAAAAATAACAAAACATACCAAGCAGGATATCTGTAAATCTCAATATGCATTCGCGCAGTCACCCATATGAGGTGTAGCTTTCTCATGGTTGGCGTTGTTGCAAACCCATCTGTTGAGAATCCAACACCCTGAGCATGATTGCACCCAACTTCCTGCGTAACAAAAATCAATTGTGCTTTTAGATGCATTTTTCCTTCCTCAAAATTATCATTTGCACAATAGCACAATTGCGGCATCTGATTAGGGGGGCCCAAAAATTAAATGTTCAAAAGCTATATAATAACTCAAATTTGGCAATTAAACCACCTCTAAATAAGAGAGGCAGACAACCACTGATCATTAAGTCTAAGATCCCAACATTGAAGCAGTAGTAAAGCTCAAAGGTAAAGCTTTAACAACCTTATGGTTTTACTTGTCTCAAATCAAAACCAAACAAGATGATTCACATAAAAACGAATTCTGAGAGGCAAACAACTTATCTCATTCAATTGATGGTGCCATTATATACTAATGCATAACGACTTAGAAAAATCGAGGAAATCAGTACACCATAATAGACAGTTCACAAGTATTCACATGAAATTTGACTTTTGCTTAAAAATTTCATTGTAGAAGTTACAAGCTCATTATAAAACTTCGCTTTCCATGTCGACAGGAACAGAACAACTGATGAAACACAGAAACAGGCTCCTTCCACAAACTCGTAATTCACTATCACAGCTACCACAGTGACTAGAATTCCTGTCTATACAGAGAAAAACTACTACCTAATAACTTTGAAAAGGAATCAAAGATGGGCAAAAGAGGAAAAAGGGAGTGACTCATATGACATGCATTCAAACTCCATCACCATCAAGTATATACACAACAACGGAGACCATTTGCAAGCAACCAAGTAGACATTAAAATTGTGAACAGATGGAAGAGGCATATTGTCTTCATGGTGGTTGATAAGGCTTCATATCTCTTACCACACCACCACACTCAATGCCAAGCCTCTTTAAAGCCATTGTAATTATCGTATAAACTACTAAACTGGTATACACGGACTTCCAGCAAACATGGGTTAAATTCCTCAAACAAGATACATAAATGTCAAACTGTATCCAAAATAACATCTACAATTCTACTCCCCTGCTCCGGTCATTTGTTTACTTATTCCATTATGGGGTGTCTCACTCAATTGCTTACCTTACTATTTTGGGAATGCCTTTTATGGGCAATTTGATCATCCACACTCAATTTGGTCCACCTGTCATCTAGTAATTGGCTCCCTCCTCTTTCCTTGGTCTTTGCGCCAAAACCAAAGGTAAACAAATGACCGGGACACAGGGAGTATATTGTTTGCCAATTACATCACCATAAATTTGAACATTGCTCACTTGTCCCCGAATCATAACCCATCAACCAAACAGTGAATCAGCCAACAAATGATATACTCACAACTAGCAATACAACAACAGTAACAAAGCCTTAACCACGAAGAATTCGGATTCAATTACCATGGCTCGTACACACAAATTAAGTAATAATCACACAAAATTACTATCTGACTTCAATCATACTATAATCAAAACACCAAAAATCACTCAAATTCATCAAATCATCATATAAACTATCAATTCTTATACAAGACGGTTTCACAATAAAGACGGTCTCTCAATAAACTTACTCGAAAACTAAAACAAACAACAAACAGCCTGCATAATTAAAGACCAAAAATTGAAAAAAATGTAAGATTACCTGCAAAAGATTAGCAATAGTTTCAACAGTAGCAGTTTTATTCATCCCAACTTCATAAGATCTAATAATATAACTCTCTTTAAAAGACAATCCATCTTCAGTCATACTCCCTAACCTCAACTTATCTGCCAAACTCCTTGATTTTAGGGTTACCCCATTATTATTCACCTCTGTAGTCGACACTGAAACGCATAAATCCTGTCGTTTTGAAGCAAATGGTACACATAAATTGGAAACGTTTCGACGATTCTGGAATCTATGATGGATTCTGTGAGGTACCCAGATACCGCATTGTGAAAAAGATTGAATCTTTTCAGTAACATTGCATGATCCCTTCAACATCATGCTGGATTTTTGAGGGTATTTTACCCTCTTTTTTTAATTTTTGGGATTTTATAGAAATCTGAAGGGGCTCTGTTTTTTCTTGTGTTTTTCAGGGATTTGAAGAAAATGGGTTCGATAAAACCGAAGTGAGATTGGAATTTGGAAGGGTGAAGTGTTTGATACAAAGTCAGAATTTGGGGATTGTTGTTAACCAATTGGATGGGAGTGAGTGGATGTCATTAAAGTAGCCTTGACTTTGCTCATTCTTTTGCTTTGCTGAAATCAAGTCACACTAGTCCGCTTTTTACTAACAACTCGAGTGTCTAGTTGGTTCGGATTGGGTCAAATTTCGGGTTTGTTGGTTTTGGATTGGGTCGGATCATGTTATTTTGAGTTCGGGTACTTTTCGGGTCAACTATTATCAAGTTAGACCATGTTCTTTTAAACGTAAGTTCAGTTCAGTTCAGCTATATTCAGTTTAGTTTAGCTTCATTCAGTTTAGTTCAACTTTTCTCTTCACAAATTAACTCTTTATTTCAGTTCAGTTCAGTTCAACTTCATCAAGTTCAGTTCAATTCAGTTCAGACGGTTTGAGTCCAAAAGAACATGCCTTATTTATAGATAATAATTTGTTTGCAACAATAAACATTCGGGTAGAGTTACTCAAATTGGGTCATTCGATTGGGTAATTTTAATAGTCCTATGTGATGTGGTCAAGTCTAGAGCTCTAAATGAACGCAGCGAGCACATTCCTCATAAACGAGTGGACGGCTCGAGTTTTGCTTAGTCGATCTTGAACTCGAGATCGAGTTGAGTTTGACCAAATTCAAGCTCATGCGAAGCAGGATCGAAAGCTCGTTTAAACTATTGCTAAAAAACTTTTTATTATCATTTTAATATTTTCAGAACATATTTATTTAAATTTATATGTTATATTGGTACTTGTAATTAAATTATACGGAGTATCAATTTTTGATAATTTTGTAATTTTTAAAATATATTTATTTAATTTAGATTTTTTTTAAAGTAAAATATATTCATTAATACACTATATGATCAAAATAAATAAAAATAACAAATAGAAAACTTGATCTACTAACGATCTAAGATAACAATACTATAGTCTTTGTAGATGAAATTTGACACTTTCAGATGAAGAAATTATGTCCACATTGTCCAATATACTATTCGAATTACTCGCTTAAGTCGATGTAGTCGATATGTCTTGATAGAGTCTAATGTCGACTTAACATGTGTCTAGTATTCTTAAATGGGTTTGTTGCTTCACACACAAAAGGCACATGCCGATTGACAAAATTATGAGTCGGACTCATAATCATGATAACCGAGCGGCCGAGCCTAATGCACTTTAAGGTTAGGATTAAGGAAACTAACGTAGTCTCTGTAATAATCTGTTTATATGATAAAACGTACATATCAATTTGGCTGGCATTAAGGGAGAAACACTACGACAAAAAAGAGTTTTCCTGAAGTTAGTTTTCTTCCTTCAGTACTAGCATACGAAGCGGACTTCATGATCTGTGTGAATACCGGTGGAGGCATCACTATAACTGGGGTTCTGACATATTCGTTGGGGTTCGATTTTTTGTTTTTTTTTTATGACGAGGAGGTTTAATCTGTAAAGAAGAGGCAGAGATGTAGTTTTGAGATGTATATTGATTGAATTAGATCAAAAGTATTTATACAGAGTACAAGCGTAGCTAGGTTAAATTACAAGTTACCTAAGGTACAAGCTAAGAATATAAGACGGAGAATAATCTATGGAAGATTACAGCTATACAAATATCTACGAGAGATTATGGAAGATTACGGTGATACCATAATCTTATCATCCCCCCGCAAGACGAACGGCGGTGATGAGAGCCCTATCTTGAGGAGGAGCATATCGAAGCGCGGACGAGGAAGGGCTTTAGTCAACAGATCAGCGAGCTGGTCGTCTTGGACAACAGGCAGAACAAGGAGTGAGCCAGATTGAACGCGTTCACGAATGAAGTGAAAATCTATAGCAACATGCTTCATCCGAGAGTGGAACACAGGATTGGCACTAAGTTGAGTGGCACCAATGTTGTCACAGTAGATGTGAGGTGGTGTAGGAAGAGGGACACGCAGTTCACGAAGCAAATTGGTGAGCCATGTAAGTTCAGCGGCAGCGTTGGCAATAGACCGATACTCGGCTTCAGTAGAGGAACGAGCAACGGTCTTCTGCTTTTTCGAGCTCCAGGAGATAGGATTGCGCCCTAAGTAGACAAGGTAGGCACACGTAGACGTGAAGAAGTCGCCATCACCACCCCAGTCGGAGTCGGAGAATGCATGAAGAGTGAGTGGAGAAGCACGGTGAATAGTGAGACCATGGGAGGGAGTTCCAGCAAGATACCTGAGAACACGCTTAAGGGCCTTCCAATGGATGTCAGTCGGTTTGTGCATAAATTGCGAGAGTTTGTTGACAGCAAATGCCACATCAGGCCGAGTAAGTGACAGATACTGGAGTGAGCCAACAAGAGCACGGAATTCGGTTGCATCTGTATGAGGGTGACCATCCAAGAGGGTGAGCTTTTGAGAGGCATCAAGAGGAGTGCTTGCAGGCCGAGCATCAAGCATATTGGCACGTTGCAGAAGGTCCAACGTATAGCGATTTTGATGCAAGTAAATGCCGGCAGTTGTGGGGACGACTTCGACCCCAAGGAAGTAGGAGAGAGAGCCCAGGTCCTTGAGGGAGAACCGAGGAGAAAGAGCGGTGATGAAGTTGGTCACAGCAGCGGGTGAGGAACCTGTGACAATAATATCATCTACATAGACAAGAACAAACATAGTGACGTTAGTATGAGCGTAAAACAGAGAGGTATCAGACACGGCATTGGAGAAGCCGAGGCTGAGTAAGTAGGTGCGCAACTCGGTGTACCAAGCGCGGGGGGCCTGCTTAAGGCTATAGATGGCCTTATGAAGACGGCACACATAGTCAGGATGGTTGGGATCAACAAACCCGGGAGGTTGGGTCATATGGACAACATCAGTGAGGGTGCCTTGAAGGAAGGCATCATTGATGTCAAGTTGGCGGAGGGACCAGCCTCGAGTCACTGCAAGAGTCAGTACCAAACGGATTGTCGCAGGTTTAATGACGGGACTAAAGGTCTCAGTGTAGTCGATGGAGTGGCGTTGGTGGAAGCCTTTGGCAACAAGGCGGGCTTTGTGCTTGTCAATCGTACCGTCGGGTTTATATTTGGTGCGGAAGATCCATTTACACCCAACGATATTTTGGGAGGGGTGAGGAGGTACAAGACTCCACGTTTTGTTGGAGAGAAGAGCGGAGTGCTGAGTTTCCATAGCAGCACGCCAAGTCGGGTCAGTGAGGGCACTTTTTACAGTGCGAGGTTCGGGATTGGAAAGTTGGGCGACAAGGTTCAGCATTGTTCGGGGTTTGTATATGTTGTGGGAGGCACGTGTGCCATGGGGGTGCGGAGGTGGTGGAGGAGGTGGAGGT
>JAGPOY010002024.1:0-15681 GCA_018983105.1 Silene uniflora | reverse complement strand
AAGAAGGGAGACCGAGGCAAGACACCAGTCCGTTGGTGTGGGAAGGGATACAGTGTCGGAAGGAGTAGCACGAAAGGGGTAGGTCGCATCCACGAACTTGACATGGCGAGAGACATAGATGCGATCAGTTTTGGGGTCGAGACACAGATAGGCATGTTGAGTGGGAGAGTAGCCAACAAAAACACACTCAATGGAGCGAGGGTCGAGTTTGGTTTTAGTGTAAGGACGGAGCCAAGGATAGCATCGACACCCAAAGTTGTGAAGGTTGGAGTACTTGGGAGCGGCGCCAAATAGTTGGGAGTACGGGTTAGAGTTGTTTAGGGTTGGGGTGGGCATTCTATTTATGAGATAACTGGCAGTGAGGAAGGCTAGACTCCAGTATTTGAGGGGCATGGAGGCATGGTCAAGGTGAGCTAGACCAGTTTCTACTACGTGCCGGTGTCTTCGCTCAGCGTAGCCATTATGCTCGGGAGTGTGGGGAGGGGATGTGAGGTGCGAAATCCCATGTTCAGCGAGAAAGGGAGCTAATTTTTGATATTCACCCCCATTGTCAGAGTATAGAGTTTTGATGGGAGTGTTAAATTTTTTTTCGACTAATGCTTTAAAAATTTTAAAGATATGAAGTGAGTCGGATTTTTGTTTAATTGGGTATAACCACATGTATTTAGTATGGTGATCAACAAAAATAATGTAGTATTTGTAATGATCATACGAATAATGTGGAGAGGTCCAAACATCGCTAAAAATAATTTCAAGAGGAGCACAACTTTGCAAAGACGAGATGGAGAATGGCAATTTGGAACTTTTATATATAGCACACGAAGAACAATGAGTAATATTACTAGGAGATAATGATAAAGATGACATTATTTTTTGTAAAATAGGAAAAGCGGGGTGACCAAATCTATGGTGGTGATCACCCTTATTGAGCATAGTGGCTAAGACTTGAGGCGGAGAGGAGCACGGCCAGTAGTAGACACCGTCATGAGCTGGGCCGGTGAAGAGTGTTTGACTCGTGCTAATGTCCTGTACAAGAAAAGAGGAAGGTAAGAAAACTATTCCAACATTATTTTCGCGACAAAACTGAGAGACGGAAATAATGTTCTTATGCATAGTGGGTACATGAAGGACACGAGTTAAAGTAAAAGAGCGAGAAGGGGAATGGAGGAGAGCAGAACCGGAGTGGGTGATAGGGAGGCCGGAACCATCACCAATCACAATTTCATCGGTACCGTCATATGGTGTGTGAAGGGAGAGGTTATCCAGTGTTGATGTCACATGGTGGGAGGCGCCACTGTCAAGGAGCCACGGGGACGTAGGGACAGTAGGTGCAAGTGTAGTGGGGTTGGCTTGAGGAGGTGCGGTGGAGGCTTTGGTGGGACGGGGAACGACGATGTCAAGGTGGAGGCGTTTAAACTCAGCACAGTAAAAGAGAACATGGCCGCGAATATTGCACCACTGGCAGCGACCCTTGAACGGATTGGCAGTAGGTGGTTGGGTGGAGGCAGGGGTTTGGGAGGTAGGGGTTTGGGAGGCAGGACGAGGAGTGTAGTAGGGGCGGGTGGAGGTGGCCATGGCTACGGCAGGAGTGGGAGTAGGTGAGGTGGATTGTTCAATCTGAATGGCGAGTTCCCGATTGATGAGTTTTTCATGGAGTTCAGGGAAGGTGATCGGGTTGTCTCGTGCTTGAACGGTCTCAATGACAGACCGATAGCGAGAGTCAAGACCATCAATGACAATGTCAGTGATGTCCTCAACACTCATTGGTGCACCAAGACTGGAGAGTTTGTCGGTGAGGGTTTTGATTTTAGTCATATATTCGGATATGGAGGAGGTGTCTAATCGAGTGGCTTTGAGACGGTATTTGAGCTGCTTGATGTGACCACGGGAAGGTAGGGCAAAGGTATTGGCAAGGAGGAGCCAAGCAGCACGGGCAATGTTGGTGTTGGTTATGAGTGGGGAGACGGTCTCGTCAAGGGTACCTGCGAGCGACCCGAAGAGTAACTTGTCTTGCAGAAACCAAGTACCATAGGCGGGGTTGGAGGTTGTTTTTTTGTCAGGGGTGTCGAGTGTTTCTGGTGGAGGCGGCGTGCCATTAATGAAGGACACGAGCGAGTAACCAGTAAGGAGCGACTCGACTTGTAGTTTCCATTGAGGATAGTTGGAGGGGGTGAGTTTGGTGATGGAGGAGCAGTTGAGTTGAAGGAGGGGTTTGGTAGGTTCATGAGGATTTGGAATAGTGTTTGCCATCGGAGAGAAGAAAAAAGAACAGGGCTAATGATACCATGTAAAGAAGAGGCAGAGATGTAGTTTTGAGATGTATATTGATTGAATTAGATCAAAAGTATTTATACAGAGTACAAGCGTAGCTAGGTTAAATTACAAGTTACCTAAGGTACAAGCTAAGAATATAAGACGGAGAATAATCTATGGAAGATTACAGCTATACAAATATCTACGAGAGATTATGGAAGATTACGGTGATATCATAATCTTATCATAATCCTCCCCGGGCACGCAACAATATCATGCTAACCACCATGTACCATGTAAGCTTAATTCACGGCGTTACCCCTCACCGGAAGACATGTGGCCAAGTCTCATCATCTAGGGAGATTCAAACCCAGGACCTCGCAGTCCATCCTTTGGATGTTTTGAGGGAACCCGGATCTCCACTAGACCAAGAGCACTAAATACTTCTTATTATTACCCTTAATATTATTATTTGTTTTGTTTAATACTTGCAATTAATCTGACGCATAGAGTTTGTGGAACCCCAGTGTTAATAAAACTATCGATCAATCCAAACTAAAATTAAGTACACAAATTCTCATTTGAGACAGACATATCCGTCTTAACCATCAGACGGGTCAAATAACTTTGTCATTTTGCATAAATAAGACAAAAACAAAATGCTTAGATATTAGCAAAAGACTTATCTCATTAATACAAGTGATTTGCTGACCCTTTTTAATCTTAAGATATATCTGTCTTAATAAGGATCTTTTTGTTCGGTCCCGTGGAATCAGCTACCAGATGAAGATACAATAGCAGGCCACTTCAGTTCTCTCGATTAGTAAACAAGTCAAAACCAACATCTCTTGAATCTCTTGAAAACCTCTTGTGACTTACAACATAATTTCAAACTTATTATAACCTTAAATGTCCATCTCCAATCTTATGTTCTTCTAATAAGTTGTATCGTTTCAATTCCATTAGGTCTTCAACTTGACATTCAACTGTAGCTTGTAAGTTATCTAATGATTTTGTTAGCTTCATAGTCCGATGTCGTTGCTGGTGTAATCGGTATGCGTAATTCTTACCGCGTAACCCTTGCCAAATAACGCCCCGATTCCTATATATAACGATTAACGAATAACACTTCAACAAATCGTCTCCTCTCTTTTGTGGTTAGGTTTTTACATGTTATTCGCTTGCCCCGTCCTTTAATTCACATCAACTCTTTACTCTTAAGAGTGGTCCAAATCCAAATGCCAAGATATGGGGGGAAGAAAAACAAACTTGTCAGTTGTCACCATCCTATGCTCCCTCTTACAAAAACATCTACGGAGCATCTATCATGCACAGTGATGCACTAGATGCTTCAGTAGAGTGTGAGCCACTTTATTTTAGTGTGTGACTTACACGAGTTAAGATGTATTTCCTAAAAAGAAATGGAGAGGTTCCGACTTACAATTAAACGGAGGGTAGGCCTATCCTCATTAGCATAATTACCATAAAATAACGAAAATGAAACTTTTAAGCACTGAAAATGTATAATCTCTCATTGATGATTTGAATACATGGTTCAATCTCACGATAACACGATATTTTACTCGAAATTTTATAGAGTTTGTAGAAATTTTTGTTTTTGTAAGCCCTACAAAGAGATTTAAAGAATATTGCCTATATTGTATTTTTCTCCAGGCATTAAAATCAGAAATCAGATAGACTGCTGTATACATGCAAAGACAGAAATAGAATGGACCACCCATGTTTTGTGCCCTTTGTACATGCACACCAAGTGGATCAGCTTCAGCTTTCATAAATTGGCCATTTCAGAGTTGTAGTGCAACTTTCTTTTGTTCTTCTTTTGGTTGTATCAGAGCAACTCCAATGCAAGGATGAATAGAGTAGCTTGAGATTTGAAACCATTGGTTTAGCATTGGAGAGGGAAAAAAAAGTTAGCTTGGCTTCACATATTAGCTTGGGGGAGCCATTGGTTTCTAGATCAAGTTGAGAAATTCTACTCACTTGCCTAATAAACAAGTGTGACACACCCCTTCAATAATGAAAGAAATTGAACACCACGCGCCTCAATTGTACATGACTAGAATGGGATTTGCATTACATGTGGGCCCCATTTTTTTTATGGCTCTCTTTTTGTTGATAAATATTTTCTTTTTTATTGGTTTTTTGTTTACAAAACTCATTTGTGTAAAAATAAGATGTGATAGTAGGACCCTTTTAAAATAAGATGAATCTTACCCATCTACAATAGGTGGGTAGCATTATAACTCAAACAGACCATGGTAACCTGAAAATAAGATGAATCTTAGCTTAGCATTGGAGGATTTTATAGCTTGAAAAATGTTAGTTTGAAAATCTTATGTGGCAAGTTCAAGCTACTTAAATGTTGACTTGCATGGGAAATGCTCTTACTGTATAAATTGCAGCCACAGACTCAAGCAACATCATTTATGTTATCACATCATTCACATGGGAAGAATAGGGATGATCCTGAACCATATTCAGATCAGTTTGAGTGTTGGACCATATACGGTATATACGTAAAAATCTGATCACTCGAAATTTGTGTTGCATCTTGATCTATTGATAGAGAAACGAATCTGGATTTGAATCTCATTTTTTAGATCCATTATGAAATTACGATCTGCCAATTATCAACAACAACAACAACATTATTACCCCAGTGCCTCAATGGCTCCCGCAAATTGCGGGGTAAGGGGGTCGGATGTACGCAGCCTTACCCTTGTGTAAGCAACACAAAGAGGCTGTTTCCGAATGATCCAAGATGAAAATTGTGCCGAGAACTGCATCGAAGGACCGCTACTTCACAAAATAAAGAAGCGCAGCCACTTTAGTGAGCCATTTTGATTTATTCCATTATAATCCATAGCCAAAGAGTAATGAATCTTTGGCTCCATCGGAAATATGGAAGAATGCAGCAGGAATTATAATCTAGATAAAAATTTCACATTTGTACCTTCTTTTTGGACAACTCCGTTATCAGCTCCAGTGCCAGACGCATCAGGTACAAATGATGATGCTGAAGCGTTTAGTTGCTTAGCACTTGGTTGTGGCATGCTTTGTTTTGCAGCGTGTTGACGAGGAACCAATAGTTGGGAAGCAATTATCAATCTGAGAAATTTGTTTGACCTCACGGATATGAATCTAGACACAAGATTCCTTTCCAAATCGGACCACTACCCTCCCAACTATATAATCTCGTCCCACGCGCAAATGCACTGTCTGTCAGATGAGGTTTTTTAAATTTTCAGTACATTTCTTTGATACAACAGAAACCCAGTAAGAATCCTCCCAAAGTAAGCTCAATCACAGCACCATAATCCAGTTTCAATGACCTGAATTACATGGACAGACAGGAACAATGCCTACATAAATATTCAGCCGAGCTCTAAAGCAACTATTTTCAGGAATTTACTTTATACTTCCAAGAGTGGCTGTCTACACGGGACTAGTGACAGTCCATTAGTTACAGTATAGTAAAACGGACACAAATGAGATCAACTCACCTCCCAAACATCACGATAAGATAGTAAACTTGACTGATCATTTGCTCTAAATCTCACAATCTTATAAATACATCAAAAATTCCACCTAGGAGAAGCATGTACTGCAGCAGTGGGCCGAGGCTTGACTGGCGGCTGTGGCTTGACGGGTTGCTGCTCCATGCTGTTCCTCTTCTTCATGATAGACGAGACTGTAGGACTGAAATAGTCCATGGTCTTATGAGATGGAGCTCCTTGTGAGTACGTCTTTCTTGGTTGCATAAAGCTTCTTTGTTTGTCCAAAGATGATCTTCTTGCCACGGGATTTCTATGTACAGGGCCCCATCGATTATAGCTCACGCAACTTTGGCTCCTCCCGACTGGCTGAAACCTGCCTTCTCTAGGGCTAGTATAGTTTCTGCTTTCTGCAGTTTCAGCTGAATATAACGTCTCTCCTTCACTGCTCATATCGTCTCTCCCCTCTGACATGGCAGTTGGTGAACAGCTGGACTGAACATCGCACTGTGCGTCGCACACTGAACCTGTTGACTCAGCAATGTCTTCATTTTGACCACCAATGGCTGTTTTTTTATTTTCTAACTGAATTTCCCTTTCTGTTGACGGGGTTTGCATGGGTTTTTCTTCTCTCACTGAACCTTGAGAAGATGCTTTCGAAATCCTTGGAGGAAAATTGATGTCTAAAAGGTGGATTTGCGTGGTTTCCATCCTTTTGACAGGATTTGAAGTCACCTTTCGTGATTCGTATATTTCGGGGGTCGGGATTCCCTGCATGTGGGTGCATGCAAGTGACTGTGGAATTACTTTTTCCTCCTCATTTGTCTGTACAACTCCTGAACACCCTTGTCCAGGCGGGCTTGTAGGTTTTGACCCTGTAATCGTTGATGATGTGGCGACTTCAATTTCTTCGGTTGCCTTGAAAACTTGCCGCATAGTAAAAGACGCACAAGAGTGCTCACTTCTATGGCCAGCTGACATTAATCTCATTAGTGGTAACTTTGGTTTACTAAGATCATCAAGGCTACCTTCCCAATGCTGATTTAGCCAATCAAAGATGATGGGCATAGGGATTCCGAATTGCATTGGAATATCTCTTTTCCATGAAACTGACGAGGATGAAGAAATTGAGGACGATTTAGTATTTGGTGAGGTGGCAATTTTCATCGGATCACAGATCATAAATGCAAGATTACCCTGGCAATCAAATCCAGCTGATCCCGGGCTCCAAATAAAGCCTTCTGTAGATAGTTTAATGAGATTATCAGTGGCTATAACCACTTTACCTTCACCCATCGTCAGTTCCTTTTTCTCGGCATGCCCTAGCAAATATACAGTGTTGCCTAACTCGAGGTTTGGTTTAGAACAGGGCTTAAAGTACTGAGGTTGCTGACCATGAGCAAGCGAATCTCCTTCAATCGTATCTAAACCCACAACTGTCAGGTCAAGAACAGAGCTGGTGATAAAAAACCTGTTTGCAAATTAACGAACAAAACATCAGATTAATGATCCAGTGCACAAATAAACAATCACACGAATCCTGAAAATTCCATTTAGGAATGGCTGAATTGTCAACCAACCTTTTATTGCTTCAATGCTTAGCCAAATTATTTTCCTAATCAGCTTTCCATTTCCAAGAGATCCAAAGACTCACTATTCTATAGTTTTGGAAAGTAGGATGCAATATAACAAAAAGCTCACTATACTGTCGGCGTTTCTTATGTTGTGAAGTAGCTGGTCAATACAATTCTTGAGGATTATAATTAATGGGGATCCAGATAAAAAGCTTTTGTGTGTTCTCAACAATGAGTAAGATTCGGTACAATGGGAGCTTGTGAGTCACAGGCTAATGGCTTAGCCTCGCGAGTAAGAACGGCTCATATAAGTTTTGTCCTTTACGATATTCACTATGAGGGATCACTTGGTCACTAACAGCAAATCATTGGACCAAAGCCATTCCATGATTATAATGCTGCCAATAATTATCACATGTTCCAACACTCGACTTAGTTACAAAAACAGCCTGTCATGACTTTGCCATGTTAGAGTCCTAATAGTTCTTAAAATATACTCTATATGCTGCTAGACAATAGCTTCATGAGCACAACTAAGCATCATCTCCTTCATTTATTCTCGACTTCTAGTTCACGGTGCCACAAAGACGACACCACATTATCAATTAAAAAAATATAAGCATGATTTTCAGTTTTTGACTTTTTTCACAACCTTAGTTCCCAACGTTCTAAGGATATTACAGTTAATAATTTACATCCACTCGCCTCCCGAATTTTACAAAACAACAGTGGTGGAGTTAGGGGGTTAGTATGGGCGATCGCCCCCACCCACCCACACACAACGACAAATCTTGGCTACGCCACTTCTCGTTAACAAATCAAAGTTTAACCATTGCAGGAAAGTTCAACAAAAGCATCACACAGCAGACTTATTAAGACAAAAGTGAAAAATTAAAATTTGTTGATCAACTACCCAACTCAAACCCATCAGAATTATCCTACATTATCCAATTACACTCAAAAATCACAAAACTATCAATGTATCTAAACTATCAATTTGTTGATCAACTACCTTCCGTCACATTCATTTGTTTACCTTTTTTAAATCCTTTGTGAGGGCCGGGGTATTTTAATCAAAGGTAAATAAATGATTGGGACAGAGGGAGTATGTTCCCTCCGTCCCAATAACTTAAGGAAACAATTCTCCAACCTCAAGAGTATTTAACAACAAAATCAAATGGCCAAATTTTTTGTAAGAAAAAAAGTAAAAGTGAAGAATTATGACCTGTGAGGCACAAGAGAAGCAGGAACACCATTTTGAAGGTAGATCACAGCTGATTCAGCAGCAGTAACAGAAGCAAGATTACCATGTGTTGTTAATAAAAGATTTTTATGAATCAAAAACCCTGTTCCATATGCTTCACCAGAGCTTGCTCCTGAGGTTGAAGATGATGATGAAGATGAAAGCTTTGCCATTGCACTACTTTTGTTTGAAAATATTGAAGCTTTCAGTCTTTCTGATTTTCCACCACCATTGCAAAAACACCATGATTCACTTAATACCCTCATTTTATTTTGTGAAAAAGTTTCAAACTTTGGACAAATTTTGATACTTAGATCCAAGAATTTTTGGACATTTTTAACTAATGGGTTGTTCTTCAAAACATAAATTATGAAATGGGTTTGATTTAGTTATAAAGGTGGGAAATTTATATGAGAATTAAAGGGAGAAAATCAAAAACTATGAAATGGGTTTGAATTGATAATAAAGTTGAGACTTTTATATGAGAATTAAAGGGAGAAAATCAAAAACTAAGAAATGGGTTTGAATTGATTATTAAAGGTGAGATTTTTGAATGAGAATTAGAGGGAGAAAATCAAAAATTATGAAATGGGTTTGAATTGATTAGAATAAAGTCAGAAATTTTTGAAAAGGGGGAATAAATTATGGAAAAATTAAAATTTGGAGTATGTTAATTATGATTGCTTGAATGAAAGAAGGAAGATGGAGAATGTAGAGTGTGAAAGTGAGTGTGACATAAAAACATAGGTAATGTGATTAAAAGAGTAGATGTGACATGAAGTTAATAATTAGAGAATTGAGTGACATTTATGAGAAGATATGACCTGTTAGATTTGACATTCTACTTGCTACAGTTGCTAATCATCTTCTTCCAGCCTGCATTTTGTTTCTTTTATGGTTAAACCATGACACTTCAATACAACAAATACAAATAATTGACTAATTAAAACAAAATCAATGTTTTTTTTAATTCTTGACTTTTGACTGAATTTTATTGAGCTGATCAAAAATGATTATTGTAATTTATCGACTTAGCTAAATTAATGTATATTTTTCCTACACCATTTATTTAAATATTAGTACTAATACAATCGAGAAATAAAATGAGATGTGTTAAAGGATGTATGAACTGATATGCACACGTTTTTGTTTAAGGTCACTTTTAAGCAAGAGTTTGTATGGGACGTCTACTTTAATCGTTTTGTCTGTTTTAGTTTAAATGAATTGGTTCATAATTAACTTAAAACAAAATCATTTAAGAAAATTTAGGAGTCTTTGTGCGAGTAGTATGAGGTACAAATAATGTAATATAGACGCAGTCAGAACAATGTTTAAAATAGCATAAAAGTATAAAACCGTGAATATTTTAATTTCAATCAAGTTCTTTGTAAAGGAAGTGGTGATTGACCCCTCGTAGCTTTGTGCAATTGTAAAATTAACCCTCACAACTTTCAATTGTAGTAATTTGACCCCATAAATTACATAATAGGTGAAATTAAACCCCATTATCAAAATCTCATGAGAAATTTCGTTTATCATATCACAAAAGTAAAAATGGTTATGTTTTTATGAATAATACAAAATAAAATTTTAAAAAATTAATAAATAAAAAAAAATTAGAATAAATTAGACAAAAAAAAATTAAAATTCTACAAAAATAAAAAAAATTATTATTTCTATATAAAATACAGATTTTTTTAACTTTTTGTTTTACAATTTTTGTAAAAAAATTTCAATTGCAAAATCTTTTGTTAGGTAGTTATGTTAAAATCTGAATTCGGAATAAAAGATTTTCATGACAAAAAATATAAAAAATATAATAAAAGGGTAAAAAAAATATTCAGTTTTTTATATTTTTCAACATTTCAGAAAAGTTTAGACATAAGAGTGTTAATTGTTTTTTTTTTCAAACAATCATACCGAATTACATACCTATGTAAAAAATAGATTTAGTATGTAATTCGTATTATTTTTTATTTAATTTATGCTAATTTTTTAAAATAATTTTTAAATTTTTTTTATTTTTCAGAAAAACATAACCATTTTTTATTTTGTGATATGATAAATTGAATTTCCCGTAAGTTATGGGGCCAAATTAATCCAATTGAAAGTTGTGGGCGTTAATTTCATAATTGCACAAAGTTATGGGGGTTAATCACTACTCCCCCGATAACAAATGCAATAAACTATTTAACATTATTTTAACAATGAATTCAAAAGTGAATTCGGAAGAGTAAAGGCCATTTAGTTGAGGAATGAAATCAAAGTCTATAATTCTCTTACACGATGTTTGTGTGATACTGTGTACCATTTACCTATTATCACGTTTAAAATTCATATCATTCTCCAACACGATCCTACATTCCTACCTACCCTTGAGGTTTTCCCAACTCTTTCCTCATTTGTCATTACTCTCCATCACCCCACCACCATAAACACCCCCACTTCTAACCACCATCTTTGTTGGCCGCACCCATATGGCATTGTCGTCGGTCAGTGGCTCCAATACTGGTCGTCGACCATCCCATTCCCATAACTATTTAAATACATTCCATTTTATCAATGTACCAAAAATAACATTTGATTACTGACTCTTTGTGCGTGAGTTGAAATCGTTGGATTTGAACTTTACCAGGTCTAGATGGAATGAATTGATCCCAAATTAAGAAGAGAGAGTCCATTCCATACGTCTAAAGAAATTCTACTAAAACCAATTGACAATAGATCGGAGATACTAGTCTCTTGATGTTATCAAGTGGTAAACTCTCTTCTATTTATCAATCTCATACTACTCACATGTGAGAACATATGGATTTTTTCACACTCTCCTCACATTTGAGTCCCTTGAAAAGCTTATAATAAGCCAAATACAAGGTAAATAAACCCTCGCCTAGCTGTCGAATAAGATCGAGTTTAATTCATCATACCCATGACATAACCATGGGCATTGATACTATGTTAATTAATCATGCAATGGGTCGTAGCCACACCCAAATGAGAGAGAGAGAGAGAGAGAGAGAGAGAGAGAGAGAGAGAGTAAATAGTTGCATAAGGTACGTTATAGATAAGAGCGGTAGTTAAAAAAAGAGCGAGTTCATCACCATAAAAGATTTTATTCATCAATAAAATAGTTAAGCTAGTTCTTTTCTTTATCCCATTTTCATGTTTTGAAGTTAGGGTAAATTGATAAAGAGTACCAACTTAAATCCTATTTTTTATAATCACTACCAACATAAAGAAAATTTCATAATCACTACCAACATATTGACTCCGACTTAAAATCACTACCAAATGCCCGGAAAACCTCATTAAAACCAACAAATTCAAATTTCCCTCCTAAAATTTTATTTTGTATGCCCAAACTACCCTTCCCCCGATAATTAAAACCCACGCTATCCTACTACACTCCACCTCCGATTAAACATAACTCTCCAATAAAATCAATCTTCTTCTTCTTCTTCTTCTTGCTCTTCTTCATTGTTTTCTGGTTAAGTACATCTTCATCTCCCTTTAGCTTTTCAATTCTTCTTACCTTCAATAGCACACCCGAATCTAGGTGTGGTTAACTTACCTTTTCTATTTCTTACTAAATCTGGTTTTGCTTGACATCTATTATGTTTACCCAATTAATGGTTTTTTGTCTATTTGAATTTGACTTGGTTAATTTATCTTTGTAAAAGAGGAAATGGAAGGTGATAAACAACCCAGCCTCAAGTGCCATTGTCGTGTCCAAGTCATGACCTACAAATAGACACTATTAAACCGTTATAAACAATAATCGTCAAAAAATTAACATCAGATCTGTGCCCATTAAATAATAACGCCTAAATAGCAAATAAATATGAACAAAAACTAAAAAGCCCTTGTAAACCATAAAAGTATCAAACAAATAACCAAAGAGTGAAGAAATTAACACATATTGAAAACAAAATACAAAAAAAAAAATAGCAAAAGAAGAGAAATTATACTTGTCAAGTTAGATGATTATCTAAGTGAAGAAAAGAACATGGAACAATAATTTTGAAATGATGTTGGTAGTGGTAGGAAAGGGGAAAAGTAAGGTGTGAAGATATGAGATGAGGGATTAGGAATTTAGGATTGTGTCGACTAAGAATTGAGAGAAGGGAGATGAGAGATTTAGTAAAGACAAGGGTATTCTGGTCATATAATTTATATTTTGGACGGAAAGTGGATTTTTGTAGTGATTTTAAGTCGGAGTCAATATGTTGGTAGTGATTATGAAAGTTTTTTTATGTTGGTAGTGATTATAAAAAACAGGACTTAAGTTGGTACTGTTTATCAATTTACCCTTGAAGTTATATCATATTATCTTTTATCTTCTAACGTCGGGTTGTTCAAATTGTGCCTCATATACTCTTGAATGAGTAGGTAAGAGATTTCGTGATCTAGGCTCACTGAAACCAACGTTAATAGTTTTAGGATAACCCCTAATATGTTCTCCTTTGTTAATTTGAGCGTTCATTTTTTGTAATCCATCATCCAATAATCTACATAATCGACCATTCAAGTTATTATGTTTATCTATCAATGGCTCTAATTGGCTTATAACCTGTTGGACGATATCTCTTGATAAAACCCTTTGAGTAGCGGTTAAAAGACTTTTCACCTCTTGTAACGAACATCCTTACGAATTCCCTTGATTGGTTACCCTCAAGGTTTTCAGCAATTGATCTCACAATATTTGTGAAACTCTAGCATTTTCTTGAGTTAAGAGCCGATAATGTTCATGAAAATCATTTCGCATGGCCTCCCTAACTTCGATTAACACATTATTCAAAGATCCTACATATTTCTTAGAGAAAATTGACGATTACAGCCTTTTAAAAGCCATTTTTTGAAAATTATAGCCGTATAAGTTTTTTTTTTCTTTTTGAAAATTATAGCCAAAATTTCACTTTTCTTCCAAAATTGCACCACGACGCTATTTCCGGTGAAATTTGTTAAAAAGTGACTGAACTACCCTTTCTTCACAAACACTTGTTCTTCCCCAAAATTTCCCTCTTTTCAATCAATTTTTCCCAGATTAAGAGGCAACATAGGGGAATATTACGATTCAATCAATTACCCAATTTCCCCAATTTTCCAGATTAAGATTCAATCAATTACGAAAACTAAAGAACCCTCTATAATTTCAATTTGGGGAAAATTGATTTAGAAGGAATAGAGATAAAGAATGGAAATAGGATAGAAATTTCGTATATAGGACGAAAATGGTGGAATTCGATTTCGTAAAGAAGAAAGCAAATTGAAATATGGTAGAATTAAATAGAAAGAATAAGTGAAGAATGAAGAATGAAAAATGATGAATGACGAAGTTTAACTAATGAATGAAGAAGGAGAAGAGTTTTGTCCTAGATCTCTCTTTCTCTCTCTTCTTTTTGGAGAAAGCCTTTTCTCTTTTTTTTTAGAGTACGTGCTTTTTTCTTCCAAAAAAAAATAGTATTCATTCTTCTTCTCTCTAATTCATCTATAAAACTATATTAAAAGACACCTTAAAAATGTCAAATTAATGCCACGCGTTTAATCCACATCAACGATAAAAAAAAGTCACGTAAAATTCACATCAGCGCTAAAAAAGCCACGTAAATTCCATGTGTGTCAAAGTAATCCACGTCAATTTCATTTCATTTCAATCCTCTTATTCTCCCTGCTTCCCACCCTCTGTCTCAGTCAATAATTTACATATTATACTTTTTATTTAGTACCATTTTTTTTATCTCTACATTCATTCTTGAAATCTATTTTTTTCTTGTGAAACTAATTTAAAAAAATTTCTTATATAAATATTAGAATCATCCTAATTTTCATTTTATTCAAAAAGTTGATAGATAAAGTATAATATACTCTTTCATTTTATGAAGTTAATGCGAAAACTAAATGAATTATTTCACTTTTTATCTTTTTTTATGTTTTCAATTAATATTTACAATCTTATTTAATTATTTTTTTTTTGTTTGTTTTGAAATGGCAAGAAAATAACATACTTACATCATCAATAAGATTGCATGAAATTGGAAAAATAATGGGTATGTATCTTCTTTTGGCTTAAATACTCTTTCATTTTTGTCGGGTTTTTATTTTATTATTATTATTATTATTATTATTATTATTATTATTATTATTATTATTATTATTATTATTATAGTGTGTGTGGAATACAAAAAAGAAAGAAAAAAAATATTGTAAACCATTGATCTCCCCTCATAATTTTGTTAATTACTTACCTTATTTATTTAACCATTATTTCCTTTATTTAATTAAATTACCTTTTAACTTTCCTTTCATCATTACTATATATATACTCCATATTTATGTACCAATGTACCATGTTTTTATTTTCCTTTCATTCATAAAATTTTGAGAGAATTAGTATAGAATTTTTTATATATATAAATATTATATTCACCCTAATTCTCAATATTATTCAAAAAATTAGCACCTAAAGTATAAATAGATAAGTAAATTAATTGTTTTGTTTTTTATTTTTATTATGTTTTGTATTAATTTGTTACTACTTTTTGTGTTCGTATTAATATTGCAGGGGAATGAATTTTCAACTTTATACAAAAATTGGTTGGTAAGGTACACCTAAAGAACTAAATTAATAATTTCGTCTTTTATTTTTATTATGTTTTGAATTAATTACAATCTAATTATTTTTTGTGTGTTTATATTAATACTGCAGGGGAATGAATTTTCAACTCTATTCAAAAAATTGGTAGGCAAAGTATACATAGAGAACTAAATTAATTGATTCACTTTTGATTTTTATTAAAACCGTTATTTTTATTCATGGTGAAATCATGGTGTTTCTATATAAAACCGTTATTTTATTCATCTTCTATATTAATTTGTAAGTAATCTATAATTTATATTAAAAGGGTACCCAAAGACATGTAGATAAAGCCACGTCATCCCCAGAAAAGCCATGTCAATTCCACATATGCATTTTCAATGCCACATCATAATCCGTGTGTCATTAATAAAAATAATAATAAATATTAATTGTTTAAAAAAAAAATAACAATAACAATAACAATAACAATAACAATAACAATAACAATAACAATAACAA
>JAGPOY010002023.1:0-15682 GCA_018983105.1 Silene uniflora | reverse complement strand
CTCTCTCTCTCTCTCTAAATTTTCTACCTTCATACACTCTCAAATCCTCCAAAAATCACCAACCAACCAAATTTTTCATGGCTTCCAAAAGGACAACGGGAGAAACTTCTAGGGCGGAAACTTCTAGGGCGGAAAGGGCTCAAATCCAACTCGGTATGGCACAAGTCACGGATGCATCACCGGATCCGGATTTTCCTCACCTTGAGTTCATCTCCGGCGATCAAAAGTGTAAGTTCCTTCAATTTAAAAGACGCCCTATTCATGCTACCAAATTTATTTGTGCCCAAACTATGAAGGACTTAGGACTAGATGGCGAGGCTAAGAAATTGGTTAAGGGGTTAGGGATGGGGTTTATGTATACCCTTAAGAGGAACACTTACCCATGTCTCACATGGGAGTTTTTAAGCTCCCTTCAAGTTGACAAAAGAAGGAGTACGGGGCAAATTACCGAGATTCGATTCCGCCTAATGAACCGAAACCATACTATGACCCTCAAGAGGTTTGGGAAAGCATTCGGGTTGACCTTCATGGATAACTACAACCCCCCTTCCGATTTTCACCATTCTAGGGTTTGGGAGGCCATATCCGGGAAACCCGGGCCTTCGGTAGGCAAAATGAATGCCAACTCCATCCACTTCCCCACTTTCCGAATTTGGCATAGGCTTATGGGCTACACAATCTTTGCAAGAAATGAGAGGTGGAACGTGAGGACGGATGAGATAAACATACTAGGCTCCTATATTTTTCAAAAGACGAAAGCTTTCCAAATCAACATTGCTCACCATTTTGTCCTCCACCTCCGAAAGCTAGCTATGTATCCCGAACAAAATGTGGGAATTTTTGTTGGTGGCATGATTACACAACTTGCCAAAGACATTGGGAATTTTAATGAGTCACTTTATCATCCGGTTCAAGAAGAGAATGTCATTTCCAAGCACTACATGGTGAGCCCTTTTGATTGGTTCAAGGTTGACCCCGTCAACAACCTTGAATATTGGCAAATTGATGAATGGGACTCCATTACCCTTCCTAACTCATCTACAAACATTGTGCAAGATAAGGAAACCTGCCTCCTCGCCTTTAGGCCAAACCGCGACTTTACCCAAGGAGGAACTCAAACATTTAGTCGGCGGGAGCGCCAAGTGCCACCTTCGGGGTTGCAATCCTCCACCACCATGTCATTTATGCCTTCGTTGTCTCACCAACCTAGCTACCAATATCCTCCACTTGACCCGGCTTTGATAAGCCACTTTGATAATGTACAATTGGGTATTGGGGATTTGAAGAGCGAGGTGACAAGTAGGTTTGATAGGTTGAAAAGCCGGGTTGATCACCTTTACTACAACCAAGCGTTGAGTAGCTTCCCGGTTTATGATTATTATGTGCGCCGGGGTATGGTAACCAAAGCCGGGCCACATCCGCACTACTTTGGATGGCCCGAGGCGGGTTATATTGGCCCAAACTATCGAGGAGTATTTTGCATGCAAAATGACTATTTCACCGCTCCGACCTTAACTCCGATCATCAATCAACCAAGCGGCGCTTGGTATAGCGGTGTGGCTCCAACGCTTCACGGAGATGCGGGAGCCTCGGGTTCCGGAGGAGGAGGGTATATGAATGAGGATGATGACATAATACGAGATGATGGGGGTGATGTGAACTTTGATGATAACATTGACTATGAAAATTTAAGAAGGTGCTACAAAAGACGGCTAATGAATGTGGTGGTTCGGTATGCATTGCAATTCATAGGCCCATTGTGAGTACTCTTTCTTTTTCACCCCTTGCTATTATTGGTTGTTTGATAATTTTTCAACTTAATTGATTGGTAGAGTCGCGAGACTCGAAGAGATTTCACTAGCCTTGCAACATCATAAGGCTTTGTTCCTGTTTGCAAAATCCAAAATGACAAGTCCCTTTCCCATTTAATCCAAATTTATTTTCGCATGCATTTAGGTAGATGTACCATATGTAGTGTAGGTGTGCCATATAGTTGCATTCATATAAGATGCATTAGGATTTAATTTCATGTAACATATTGTCACATTTAGTAATTGCATTCATATAGTGTAATTTGCATTGCATTTCAATTTTTCATTTAGATTAAAAGCATGCATTGCACTTTATTTAAAAACACCGAAAAAATTGAAAAAATGAAAAATACAAAAAACATGTTCTTAAATTTCGAATTTTCACCACATATTCATTCCTTTTGATATTATGTAGATAAATAAGTGTGGGGTGGAAATTCCAAAAAAAATAAAACAAAAATACGTTATTTCTTTTCAAATATCAAAAATGCCAAAAATATGTTGTTTATTTTTCAAATATTTAAAAAAAAAAACCAAAAAGACAAGTTATTTCTTTTCAAAATATTTTAAAAATACAAAAACAAGTTCTTTTCTTTAAACTCATTCTCCCCTAGGCTTTGTACCATTTACTCGGGGACGAGTAAAACTCTAGTGTGGGGTGGGAAATATCCACTTTATGTATATTTTTACACTAACTATAATCACTAACTTTACATGCTTGTATATAGAAGAGACTAACTATATACATACCGACTAACTATACATGCCTACTTACTATACTTTTGCTAATTATACATGTTTATACCGCTAATTATACATACCATAGTTACTCACTAACCATGCTAACTATATTTGCATCACTAACTATACATACCATACTTACTTGTACATAATAGCTTGCATATGTATACTTGTGTTTTGGCTAACAAAGTGACATAGGAGCATTAACCATCCAAGGCAAAAGGGAGACTTGAAGACCGCTCGGTATAGACGTTCCTATCTCTTTCTCGTTTTCCGTTCTTTCTCTCTTTATATATCTTTGTGTAATATGGAGGAGGGCGGGATTTTTGTGCCATGGATGTTCCTTTTGGGAACTTGTTGTTGATGTTGATGTGTTGCTAGGGTTAGTCGAAAATTTGTTTGCACGTTTAATTCCATGTTTGATTTAATTTCCGCATGCATTTTGTCATTGCACATATGTGTTTGTGTTTAAATTATGTTTGCACTTGTGTTTGCTAAAGTTGTAGTCAAGGAAGGGAATCCATACCCCAATGATGATATTATTTCGAACCGTGTGTTTTCCCCCTTCCCTTGGCTCGCCCCGTGTCAACCTCGTTAGACTTGGGAAAAAGGACCTTTTTTTTCGGAAAGTATAGACCGCCTTATGAGACCCAAACCGGAGGTTAGACCTTAAACTCGACCTAGCCACTCAATTGTGAGGATTAGAGCCTCCTAGGATCGGCACATCCATACCGACCCTCAACTAGGATGGAGAGTAGGTCTCCTTGCAAAGCATGTCACATCAAAACGCATAAGGGTGTCACCCTATCCTTAGACCTTGAGATGTTTCCTTTTTTTATGTGCATTTTATGAAACGAAGTTATCATGTTTAAATGAGCCTCACAATTGCCTAAAAAGCCTTGTTTCGACCCTTATATTAGGACCCTTTTTGTGATTCACCCCTTTGAGCCTAGCCCTTTTTCTTTGGCATAACCACAACATGAGCTACAAACCATAAACATCCTTCCCTTATCGAGAAGTGTCATGGTTGTAGTAGTGAGTAGGAGGTGTCTTGGGACTTAATTGGTGGATGTTTGAGTCGAAACTCCGGTCTTTGACACTTGTAATGAATAAAAGGTTTGATAAAAGTTTAAAACAAAAATAGAAAATCTGAAAAATTGCTGAAAAATCAAAAAAGAAAGAAAAAGAGAAGAAAAGAGCAAGCAACTCCCTCACCCATCAAATGAGGGGAAGAAAAAGTCGTTGCTATAAGTTTTAGACCACGATGTTTTTCCAATTTGAGTCGGGTTCACACAATGTTTGCATGAGTTCATCATAGGACTTGTTGTTAGGGTGTGGACGTTACTCATGTGTTGCAATAAAGGTCTAATTGATAGGTTTGTATGAAGGGTTTAAATAATTTTTCCTTGTTGAGTCGGGTTTATACAATTTTTTCATAGTCTTGTCTAGACAACCCTATGTTACGGTATAGACGTTACTCACTTGTTGCAATAAGGAGTGGAAAGTTGGATTTGTTGACTCTTCTCGATTTGAGCCTCACATATCCAAATGGTGATTACACCAAACCCGTTTTGCCCTATACCTTAACCCCGTTACAACCCTTGTTTCATGAAATGCATATATTTGTTATCTTTTCGCATCTCTTTTGGTTTTTGGATTGCTTTACACTCTAGATTGCGGGCATGTTTTTCCAAGTCGAGTTAGGTAAGTGTTTTGATAAAATTTTGCACAAAAACACCCGTTCTTTAAAATGAGTGATTGAGGGAAAACGCGAGGAAGTCGTTGTTTTTGGTCCCCTTAACCATGGGTGTAGGTTGAATCTCGTGTTGGTCTTATAAATCTTGAAGAATGAGGTCTACTTTCCCCCTTTCCCGCTCTTGAATTTGTTTCTTGAGCACTTGGGTTGTCACACTTGAGCCATTTTAGGGAGGATCGAGACACATTGAAATTATGAGGGCGTATTTCTCAACCAAGACCATGACTTTGAGCTAAAAACCTCCGCTTAGATGAGGAAAGCGGTCAACTTTCTTTTGTGATGCATCTTATGTGTAGCCATATGCTTGAATATTTGGGTGCATCAAAAACTTTGTAGCAAGACCTTACTTGCCTTGCAATAGGGCACCTTACCTCATGGGTGTCAAATTGTGAGTTGAAAGGGCTACGGGTGTAGCTAAACCCGATTCGGATATTATTAGTATGTTTTAAATAAGAAGGGTATCTATTAGGGGTCCAATTTTTTGTTCACCATTTACTCGGGGGCGAGTAAGACTTTAGTGTGGGGTGATTTGATGAGCCGATATTCAGCGCCCTTTTTACCCTTCTTTTGGCCTCTCTTGATGCTAATTAGCGGGTTTTATTAGCCTAATTCCTTGCGTTTTGTGTTGTCTCCCTATTTATTACGTCTTCTTGCCTTGGATTGTAGGTAAGAACCATTTGAGGAAGACTTGCAAGAAAACGGGGTTTGAAGTCAAGAGGAAGTCGAAGAGAAGTGAAGAAAGAAGATGGAAGACGCTGAGCCGGCCCACCGGCGGCCGAGCCCCCGGCTGCACGTCTTCTATGATTTAATTGAAGAATTTAGGCTCAAATTTGGAGATGTCTCTGCGCCGGGTAGGGCACCGGCGGCCGAGCCCCCGGCTGAGTGTCACGCTCAGCTCGAATCTAACCCTTGACCTATTTTAGAAGCTCACCTATAAATACCCTATCTTAGCATTTTTTTAGGGATTACCCTAGATCTAGAATTTCATCTACTTTTATGCAAACATTTAGCAATTAATTACTTAATCATTTACTTAATCATTCCATAATTAAGCTTATTATTATTATTATTATCAATAGTTTACATTTGGTATTGGGTTTGTAATTTGAAGATATTGAAGGCCATTATTATTACTAATCAAAGTTCTCATCTTTGGTATAATTCTAGTCTTAATCTTTTACTTTTGTTCAATTGTTTACATTTCTCCATCTTTTCATTACTAGCTTGTTGTTGTTGCTTTTCATTATGTTTTCTCTTGTCTCTTCCATATCAAAGTTCATGTCTTTTGCAATTGTTGTTGTTGCCATGAGTGAGTAGTGACCCCTAGGGTTTAGGAGAAACTTGGGTGAGGGTAGATGAAGACTAGGGGGTAGCTTGTCCATGTTTGGGGTGTTTTGTTGACCTTCATTTGCATGCCCTTAAGGTGTTTGATGAAAGGCATGAACGAAAGTTCGTGTCTTTATCGAATTTGCTTACACCCCCTTGATTGACGATGAAAGGGGAATGCTTGTTTATATGCTAGTGATTAATTGTGATCTAATGCGAAGGCTTAGTGTTCAATTTAGGCTTACTAAGACATTAGTGCCTTATTAGGTTAATTAAACCCCCATAACATGGTTTTCTCCCAATTTAGAGTCTCCCTCACCTCAAGTAAACCCGATTGCCCTAGACTTTAATCATTTGCTTACGTTTAGCTTTAATTCATTTTCGCTCTAATTCATTTTCGCTCTAGCTTGCAATTAGTCATAGATTCTACCACTTTTTATTGATTAGGCTAAACTAGTACTTAAGACGAACTAAATAGAAACCTAGCCATCCTTGTGGATTTCGACCCTAAATACTACTTATTTAGTCTAAAGTTTTGAGAAGGGTGTGACGACTCAAAACCCCTATCAGATCCACTTCACCACCATAGGTTCTAGCCTTGTTCCTCAAATGTTGGCTTGCAATCCAAGTGAAGCCTCCTTGATGGTTTCCTCCTTCTTGAACGGGAACGGGGTTAGCTTGAACATTTTGTTGATTTTGAAGGATTTGAGTGAGGGCACTCATGATAGTATTCTCGACATTGGTTGGTCGCACCATCTTCTCAACACACAAAATCAAACAAGTTAGCACCTACCAAATAACATAAACAAGAAGACTACCAACTTAGGTCCTTAGTCTACCCATCTCTCATTCATTATTCACGGTCAAGTTCTAGTTAAGTTTGGGGTACACGTGTGTACGTCGGGAGTAACATAGGCTCTGATACCAACTGTGAACCCCCGCTATGATGCGGAAAATAAATCACGTAAAAATAGCGGAAAATACGGGATTTTTAAAAACTTTTGAAGTCTAAAGCGCGGGTACAACTGATCATAAATAAAATAGGAGTAACATCAAGTAAACTTAGGTTATACAAACTGTAACACCCCATAATTTTGGTTAAATTTAAAACTTACATTTACATACAACACTGTCCAAAATATGGGATATTATAACCAATATACAAAGTCTCTTATTACAAAACTCTTTAAATAAAATCTTGACTCGAAAATCCTTTTGAACAGCAGCGGAAGTAACCTGAAAATAAAACAGAAAGGAACTACCCCCATGACGAGTAGCCCAAAAGGGAAAACACGTCAGCCGGAAAGCTGAGTAACAGATAATACCTCAATATAAGCAGCGTAATTTTGGTCACGGCGTGGAAACACAGACAGTTAAAAATAAAATAAACATAGAGTATAATAAAAAACACTCCCCGCCATCTCAAACCAACTTCGTTCTAAGTCCATAATATAATAATAAACTCTCTCATCCCAATAATTAACTCAATCTCAACTCATACTCCATCTCAGTCATTACTCTGTCTTATAATATAATACTCCAAAGTAACGAGATATCATATTCTCATCGTCGACCCTAAGACAAAGACAAGGGGTGAGTGAACTGGCGGATAAGACCGCGAAACAATACTTCCATCTCAATATCGATTTCAACTCAAAGAATATAACTCAGAAACCATGGTCACTCCGGACCGTAAACACAATATGGCACAACGGCCCAATAACTCATAACTCAATACCAGTATCCAATTTCCATCTCAATTTCAATATCGATATTGTCAAATATTCCATTAGGAACTGCTCAACACTTAGAGTAAAACTCTAAGCTACTCACCCACGAGTCGAGGTCAAAGGATACAACAATTAAAATTACAATACCCAAAAAAAAACAACCAAAGCTCACGGTACCACAAATATAAAGTAGTAGTGCACTCATATCATATCTCACGTACTACAATCTAGCACAAGAGCCAAACACAATACCAAACTCAGAATACCGTTAACGAAAATCTAAATAACTTATTATTAGCCACTCAATATCATTCTATTCACTAAACAATATCCATTCCAACTAGTCAGCCCCTCAAATTTCAATCAACCAAAAATACTCATTCTTTGTCGCCCAAATAATAATCCAAACGAACCAAAAATAGTACTCCACTATATCGATCGAAACTAATTCTCGCTTATAAACTTATCTCGACAACAGTCGCAAACCCATACATAAATTAACCCATCTCACAAACTATGACGGAATAATTACTACTATTATTACTATTAATAATAACAATGATCACAACCTACCATTAACAATCAATTTATCACATAATACATGTACAACAAACATATAATCATATAACCCCGAACAATAATAAGAATAATAGGGACGGTAATATCGTGTTACCTCAAACGATAAAGTCAACCGAAATAATTCCAACCAATTAAGCAAGGAGGAGGAATTGATAATGGTACGTACAACAAAAGAGTATAAGGATCGAGGAATAACGAGCAGTACAATGAAAGATGATATGCGATGATGAATAAGGCATTAATGAAAGGATGGCAATTTGATGATTAAGATCTCAAGAAATAATAGCTAGAAAGTTGGGATTTGTATTAGGAGAACGGCAGGAAGCTCTATATTAGAATCAAGGTTAAACACAAGGGTTTATAGAGCCAATTATACATAAAGAGTAAAGAACCGACTCTATTGTACTTATGGTAAAATTCCTTTTTTTTTCTTAAACCCAAAACAAAATATTAGAGATATAATAAAGTGTTCTTTGATCGAAGTTTTTGGAACACTACCTCGGGAAACCGAGATGGTAATGCTCCGATTATCTTGGCCGGATAGTTGGGGTGTTACACAAACCAAGTCTAGCGAAAGGGGAAAATATATCCCACGAATAACAAGTACAAAAGGTGAGTCTAAGCATAACAAAATATGAAAGCTAATGGTCGAGGTTCTCGCTAGCTCACACATGTCTTCACCCCATCAAGCATCACTAATACCTGTCATTCATGTAAACATAAACACCACAGTCAGTGGGGAGTAACTCAAGGTTCTCCCAGCCACAATACATCAAAAGGAACGTAACAAGGAACTTAAATAAGCATAACGTGTCATACATGATGTGAACACTTGAACATAAAAGATATGGGATCATACATGTTAACATAATAAGAGATAGCAAGATAGAATAGCAGGTGGACATATCCAAGGCATATTCAAAGAATGAAGCAAAAGGAAGAACATAGGCTCGCTCAAAAGATCATAAGCATGAACTCTAATGAAACATGATATAAAACTATCCACACTAGTGCAAGACCTTTACTACTCTATACTCAAATCCTCCCGGTAGGACGACGATAATATAATACGGTCCTAGTCTAAACCTGGCCAGACTCTCGGGATGAACGTTTCCCGATTCGACATGCGATAAACGTTTCGCATCCAAGACTCGATCGACAGAACGGAAGTCGAGTACCCCGAATTCGGCAGAACGGCGCGAAAGAGGCGGAAATGGAATGAGTTAAACCAACACTTGGCAGAACGGCACAAGGAAGGCGTAAAGACAAGTCAAGCAAGAAAGTATAGCATTATGTCATTTTCACAAGAATATGACTCATCACAAGTAACCATTCAAGATAGACCACTCATACTCGGGACATGATGAATAAATGCAAATGAGCAAGTAATGACTCGTAAATGAAGTATACTATGTCATTTCATACTTGTATAACATGGATAACCATTTCATTTAATATCTAAGTTACTTGAACCAAGTATAAACAAAAGATAACACAAGAATTACGTTATACAAAACACGAGGCAAACGTAAACAACTCAAAACCCGAGTCATACATACGTATTAGAAACAAGGTTAAGAAGCTAGTCAAGTAAAACAACCTATAAAAACATTTAACTTAACCAAATACATAGTCACTTAAAAGAAAACAACCTTAAAATAAATGCTGGCCACAATGAGCTGAAGCTCAAACTTTACAGCATTCAAAAGTCACTTTTTCAAAATTCTGTCGAGGTTGAGCTTCGGCTCTTTTGCACCAGAATTTGAGGAACACCTTTATAATGAAGAGATTCAACCAACACACCACCAATTTTACCCAATTGATAACAATTGTTCCAATACAAAAATTTCAAACCACTAATTCTCATAACTCAACTAAACATGTTAACATGGCACAATTAAGACGGAATATACTGATCAAATTAGCATATGTAAACAATCTATTTCATACATGTAAACATTCATGTGACCAAAAGACTATGAATTTCCTTCTAACAATCATAAGATGGTCTCACACACCAACTTATTCAACAAGGAACATATAAAACATGTAAAGATTCATACTTTAACATATGAATGAACAAACTACCACATATAACAACACAAATTTGATATAATGTCGAGTAACCTATCACCGTTACCTTTTTGCACTTCAATCTTCAAGGGAATCGTCAATCTCGAATGAGTCCGCTTCCGGGTCGTCCAAGTTCTCCCCTAAAACACAAAAAGGAAAGATTTTAGCACAAAATCCTCATCTTTGTAAGACAAGAATTTCGAAAGAAGGGTCAAGTTGATATATTTCTTACTTAGAAAGGTAGAGGACAGAAAAAGGATGAATTTGGCGCGAAAATCACCAAAATCGGTCGAGAAACGGATGAGTTATAATGGATCTAGGTTTGTGTGAAGATGGTGTAACAATGGTGTGGTTGTTGAATGATTTCTCAGCAATTAGGAGTGAAGAAGATGAAGATATGAGGGTTTAAGGTAGTCATGGAGAAGAGAAAAGAGTTGGAGAATAGGCCCAAAGGTTGCACTAGGCCCAAAAGCTCAATTTGAATCGATTTCTACTAAAATCACGTCTCTAGGCCACATATACTCTAAGACGGTTATTATAATCTCTGTTACTATTATTGTACCTCTAGAGCTATATTTTTATAAAAGTAGTTTTGAACATAATTAGTTTAATTAAAACCATTAATTATGTAAAGCGAAAAGTGCGGGTGTTACACTATGAGAATGGGCGTGATGCCATTGTTCAAATGTGAGGTTTGAAAATGAACATTTTGAAAAATTTGTCCTAGACAACTGTAGTGTAGTTGTAGGAGTGCTGACTCGAAGTGTTCTTTTGAAATGGGTTGGGGAAACCCGATTTTGACTCGAAATTTGGACAGAGTTTCGGCTTTGTTTTGCGCTATTTTAGGCCCTTTTCGAGATTTATTTAGATTTTGAAAAGATTTTTGATTTTGAAAAATTCATCATGGCTTTGTTTACAAATGGTGATAACATATGTGGAAGACACGTATATACAGGCATTATAACGATATGCTGAATGCATTTAAAGGGTTTTGGCTTAAAAGGGTGGGTTGCCATACCAAACACTCAAACCCTGGACTGTGGAGAGGCCCGTGCCAAACATGAGTAAGGTTGGTTCCTTGTCCATTCCCTCGAGTAGTGAATGCTCTTGATACAAACAGGAGTAAGTATCACGGTATGGTTGACGTCAATCGCTATCTATCCATAGGCCCAAATAGGAACTTGGACCGTCCGGACGGGACGATTGGTCGGATAGGGTTGGTTATAGCCTAGGAAGGCCGAGTAAAACGACCTAAGAAGGTCGAGTAATGAGAACTGACAACTGTCTCGTATAAACTATTCCCTAACCTCATTCAAGTTTCACCCTGGGTAACACGCAAGTGTATCATCCCCAGCGGAGTCGCCAAACTGTGGACCATGCCACCCGCGCCGCGCGCACACGCGCGTTTGGAAAGCTTTAAGGCGGCGGCACTGCATCGACGGAACTTTGGTTTGCCAACGCACGTCATGGACCATTGCCGATTTGTGAGGCATTGAAACCGGTGAAAGGTTGAATAAGCCTGCATTTGTGGAGTCGCCACCAATTTTTATGGAAAATTGGAACCGTTCGAATACTCTATGTCATGTTAAGACACAAAGTAGTGACATAGACACTAAGAACTCGTTACCCTTAGCATTCTATGTCTAGAATGACTCTCGAGATGCCAATGGACACGGATGTCCAGAGATAGCTGGAGTAAGGGGTGAGGGTACGTATTAGGAAGCTCTTTAATCGAACACCTAATCCCGCCCGCCTCGATAGCGGCCTCTACTAATGACTAGGGAAATTGTCTATGTTTGATATGTCGTCGATTGTAATGCATGCAATGCAACAAACAATAAATTAATCCTAGCATGTGAGAATTAGACTATGTCGGTGAATCATATATTTTAACATACAATTGGTTCGATGTAGAGTTAGATTCATTTACATGTGATAGCATACAAATAAACAATAAATAACAATAATAATAAATAGAATACAATAATTGAAATTACAATAATTACATCTCTTCACTTGATCCATGTCAAAAATACGATTCGAGACGGGTTTTAGAAGAGAAAAGGAAATAAATTAAGAAATAAGAAATATGAAAATAGGGTCTGATTAGCGGTGATAATAAGAATATTAGTCAATTAGGAGCGTAATTAAAAGCCTACGTCAAAGCGAAACGAGTCCAGAAGCAGCAACCATCTCAGAACAGGCGCATCATCTACTGCGTCCTCTGAAAGAGGCGCAGCACCTGTTGCGTCTGTTCTTGAGTTGGGTTCTTACTGTGAAGTCAGAATCGCGGTTTTATTTTTGCATTCGTTGGTCAATTTAGGGATTGATTATTGACCTACAACTCATGTGGAAGTAATTTACAGATTACATGTATCCTAATATTGTCATAAACGAAAGGAAGCACGATAAACAAGGTTTACAAAGCGGTTTAAGTACAAACGATGTCGGATTTTACAAAGGTCGAAACTTGGGAAGAAATAAGGGATTTAGACGGACGAAAACCTTCCATATGTACCAAATACGAATTCCAGAGCCTCAATATAGACGAATTGAACCTCTAAAACCGAGTTTGAATTGAAACGGCAAAAACCCGCAAACATGGACTATTCGGGATTTAGGACGAATTAATGTTTGTAAATTGAAAGGATTTGTGAAAATATGATTTACATGTTAAAGCAATGAAAAGGATTGAGAAAAGACGAAAAAGGAAAAGAAATAAAAAAGATAACGAAACAAACAGAGGACCGAGGAAGAAGAAAAAGAATAGAACCGCGAGCAGCCTCTAGAAGAGGCGCAGCAGATGCTGCGATCCTTCCAGAAGGCTCAACAATTGTGCGATTTTTCCCCACGTCTTTCCAGCGCTGTTTCGTAAAAAGAGTTAAAAAGGTTTGATTTTAAAGACGGTTTTGAACGTGCTTTTGACATGGATCTTACAACAATTGTACAATAATAAATAAAACAAAGAAAGGTGAAAATACACCCTCAGACTTACATGTTTGACGAAACGAGTTTTGACTAAGTTGTCGTTTAGTGATTGCTCGACTCGAATATGTGTGGAAGGTGCCCTCGTGAGAGGATTTAGTAGATTAATTAGGTTGATTAATGTGGAGTTGGTCAAATTGGTCGGTCTAATGCAACGTGACTGGTACTCGGAGGGATCCGAGCTTACGTGGTCGATTGATCAAGCACGTAGGCGTCGTTAGTAAGAACAAGTACTTAGAATGCAAAGGGAGAAGAGAAGGGCGGACACTCGCGTACAAAATATGGAGGCCGGAGGCCTCTATTTATACTAAAGTATGTGAAGAGTTTTGGAATGACACGGATTTAGAAATAAATCTCGAGAATATTCTGGAAATTGCGAAAACAGACCTGGAGAAGAGGCGCATCAGCTACTGCGACCCTTGGAAGAGGCGCGGCAAATGTTGCGTCCTTTCTCCAGCGGTTTCCTCCTCCACAAGAAAGATTTCCGCGTTTGACTTAAGGAATTAGGGTAGATTTGTACTTCCTTATTCCGTCAAACACAATATTTCGGTAAATATTACTAAAAGATATGATTTTAAATTTGGAATAAATATCTAGAGTATTCTAGAACATTCCGGAATATTCCGACTCGGCATTTTAAACGGTTCTTAGAAAATTAAGCGATTTTTGACCCAGGCTCCAAATGAACTCTAATTACTATAAAAACGACCGTATCGGTGCGTAGATGACGACCAAGGAGTTGACTCAAGTGTTTGAGCTATCACTTTATCGACGAACTTATGAACTGTCATAAATCGTTCCGCGTAATCAAACATGCGGCCCAATCACCACTAGGTGGTTGACGGAAGGTGTAGAAATGAGGTATCTACACCACTCCCCTTGAGAGCCTTCATATATTGGACCCATGAACGTAGGCAACCCAGATATTTATTCATATTTATTCTTCTCCTCCATTACCCTAACACCCACGACAACAACAATCATCACCTTCTTTCCAGCGTGGTACGCCTATTAAACGACACCATCTTTTTATCACAATTAACTAGCTAACTCGACACAACTTCATATCTTTGCAATATATGGACTTGTCTTGCCTCCCTCACTCACACTAGCTTTAACAAAAATTTATTATCATCAAAGAAAAGATGCAAAACAATCAAAGCATGAGGAGCCTCCTGAATACCATGGAGCGAACCAATATCAACCATTCTTTGAATGAGACTAGATGACCTCTGCATAAATAACGAAAGATACGCTTCAAGTCCATACTTGGAATGCTACTCCGATGTTTAAATAGATTAAGGCTAAAAGTAAATTAGGATTTGCTATTTAACTGGAGCATTCATCATCTCCATTTCCTTCCGTTACCACTAATACAACAATATTAAATTATTATTCACTCCCCACCTCACCAAATAGTTAACTGTTGGTTCGTCTCGGGATGAAATTTGAACAATTGAGAGGTAATGGAAGAAAATTGAGAGGATCCCAATTGATTTAACTGGTGCCTGTGGATCAGACAAAAGTAATACTTCCTTCCTACAACGCCAATTTATTCATTTCTCTTGTATACGTGTGCATGCACATTTTGCATCGTCAATATCTTTAATTACGTATTCGTAAAAATTATAAAATTTTGATATTCTTGAGGTATTCACAAAAACGAATTAAACCACATAACTATGTTTTCTCTTATACTGTATATTGGAAAAAAAAAATTGAAGATTATTTGTACTTATGAATAGTGTCAAAAATAGAAATGAGTAAATTGGAATTGAAGGGAGTAAGTTAAGTTGAATTTCAAGAACTGGTTGAATAATAATGCAAAATGACTTGCCCCTGCTCTCATGCTAATTGCAATGATCTACTCACTGCACTACTTTCCTCTCATCCAGCTATGAGATATTTGAAATTATAAAACTTCCCGTATCACAGTGATGATTAGTACCGAATAGGCTATAATGGGATTGTCTCCGCTACAAAAGGAATGATAATGGACACCTTCTCTGTACAGACTACAAATTGAGGATTTAATAGACACAAGGCATGTACAACAGCCACAAATGACAAATGTGACTGTTATCTGCGCTTATATCTAACACGGAGTACAACTAACTATACAATAATAAGTAGTTTCTGGTATCTAAACAAAAATAACTATAGTTAGTTCATACTTGTCAGTCAGCCCTCTCAAGAAGTTCAAATCGTCTCTCCCATTCTTGTTCTTCATAGTCCTGCTCATCTAGACCCTTCTCTGAGCTGTACACAATACGGTCTTTACCAATGAAGGTTCTCTGTGCCATCTCTCTTGCACTCAACAGCTGAAAGACCATTTATCTTTATTAGTTAGCATTCACGTCAGTACATTTCAAACAATCATCTCTTTCAGTTTACACGCATCCAGATGACAAATTCTATGCCACGTCCACTTGGGTGCACGCATAGGGAATTTATTTTTTGAATTAGACCGTAATGCTCAAAGATTAAAACTTGGGTATTTTGGTTTGGCATTTAAACTTCATGAAAATGGTATACACGGACTAGGAAAATTTTAACCACAGACACGGATGTCTAGTGTAGCTCGGATTTAAACACGCCACTGTTGTTGGCATGCCTAGTAAAGAAGAAACCATGTCTAGACTCAAATTTTTTTTTTTTTGAACTCTTTTTATCGCTAGAGG
>JAGPOY010002022.1:0-15684 GCA_018983105.1 Silene uniflora | reverse complement strand
TGCCTTGCTTAGAGTCTTTTATGTTGATTATATCCCATTATTTCAGCAAGAAATTCATCTGATATCAGGTTGCAGGAGTTCTGTCTGAACTTTGAAAAGCTGAGCCTGTTTGTGAATTTATTTAAAATACTTAGGGTGCTTGAAAAATTCTGAAAATTGGTACAGTTTGAGATCTTATATTGAACTAATTTATCACAAAATTTCATGATTTTTAAAAATCATTTGCTATTTTTAGTCGAATTCTGAAAGTTTATTGCATTGTGTGAAATTGGGTTTGTCAGTCTGTCAGAATCTCATTTTCTGAACTGTGCCCCTTGTTTACACTGCACTCATAGTACTCCATAATTATCTCTATGGATAGTTGGCATCTCTTGTTGCCTAGTGGCTAAATTTTCTGTAAGATGCCTTACTTTTTTTCCTTATTATGGAAGAATGAAAAGAGTTACTACTTTTCTTGCAAAAATAAAAAAAAAAGGAAAAAAAGTATAATTTTATGAAAAAATTAAATTTATAAATAGAAATAATGTAATGAAATAAATTATAATTATTAATTTCCTTATTTAGTTAATAAACATAATTGTCATTAATTTTCTACTTTAATAAAAATATAAAATGCATTCATTCGGAGTAGTAGATTAGGGAATGTCGACAAGAAGTTATGACAACTACAAAATTGTTGCAACCCCGTCACCCTTCGTTTGTTCTTGTATTACATTCTATATATCTTGATCAAATTTTGCTAGAGCCTATGTTTATTCAATTTTAACTTGTTGATAATTCCTTAAATGGCAAGGTCGAACAAACGTTGTGCTTATCGATATTGGATTTTCATATTACATTTTAGTCTAAATTCAAACCATAACTTATTAATTATTAAAATAGTACATATTTTATTTTCAATAACAAAGCTTAAATAAACTTAAAAAACATGTTTAAGGTAGACATCGAAAACATTTTACGACAATGAACCAACGTCTACAAAACCAAAAACCACCAACCAAACCCAATTCCTGATGGACAACAAATTTTAATTTGAAGATTTTGGGTCAGATGAGTTTTGGCTTGGCTCTCCACCATCAAGATGAAGAAGTGCATGCCTAATCGGGTCCATTACTGGATCATCTAATGGAACTTACAAGTTACACCCACATGGGAACGCGAGCTCGAGAGTGGGGCCCATCCAGGTCTTGCCCACAACATGATCTCTTCGAGTTTGCGCATGACTTGTTCCAGTTGTGATTTCTTCTTGCCAGGTACCGAACGTGAATTTGCCATGCGGATACTTCGTGAACTCGTCTGGTCTGGTTCTCTGTCCACCAATTGGTTGAGCTCCGAATTGTGCAAACAATCCGCATTCTGAATTGGGTCCATTTCTTCGCTCAAAGAGCGATGTAGGCCAGAGTAAGAATGTTGTCCACTACCATCAACTCTACTACTAGCATTCTTTGATTCCTTTGATCCTCTATTTATAGTTTTATACTAATGGTCTAAACCAATTTCTCTTTTTTTTCCTTTTGTTTATTTTCGGGGTATGAGGTAGGTGCTGATAACTTAAGATTTTAAGGATTAACGTAACAAATTCACGTTTTTCTTACGAAAATGACGATGAGTTTATCATGAAATAAGTTTCAAGTTTGACATTGCTTTTATGACGATCTAAGGAAAAAATATGTTAGTTCACCCCTAACGGTTATAAATTCGAAATCGATAAATGCAAATGTATCAGGATCCAAATATATCTTTCGACACGGTGATCAGAATTCTGATCCGATTCTGCAATGTTAAGATTTTACGATCCAAAAATGTTTAATTGCCCTGATCCTTCAATTCTACATCTATATATTCATAGGTATAGAATATCACGGTCATATTCATTTGAAAATTTCTAGAGATGGGATCGTTATAGGACCCTACTATCTTATGATTTTACGACCCGGTTCTATTGTAAAAAAAAATATATAGTATATATAGATTTCTATATAATATCTTTGTAAAACATGAATTCAGTGTACGACTTTACGTAGTATAAACATGTTCATACATGATACAAAAATTATTAGTCATTAATAATTTATGATAAATATAACTCCGTAATAAATAAGCTTTTTGATGTTCAAATGTGTGTGTTTAACAAATAAAAAACTATACTCCCTTCGTTCCGGTCATTTGTTTGCCTGTTGCATTTAGGAGTGTCTGAGTCATATTTTTGCCTTTCTATTTTAGGAATGATTTTGATAAGCAATTGAATAATTCTAGGTAGCACGGACATTCCTCATAATCGGCATACTTGTTTCTGAGACTCTGACACGACACTCGTCGGACACGCGTTAAAACGTGTCGGACACCTATAAAGCTAAGTTGTGTCTAACTTTTTTCTTTTATTTAGGTACGTGTCCGAAACTTGTCCACGGTATTTGGACACGTTTTGGACACTCTCAAACGAAGTAAGGATCCTCTGTCCCATTTGGTGTCCTACTGTGTGTGCCACACCACCTAGCTTCTAACACATCAACAAGTTAATATATACATTGCAATATTTTATGTTGCCATAAGTGATGTGTCGAAATGTAAGTGGTGTGACACACACAATGTAACACAAAAGTGGGACAGAGGATCCTCACTGTTCAAACGGAACCAAGTTCAATTTAAGGTGAATGGTGTGGGTTGTTTTATAGTGAAATTTGTTGGGGAAATAAGTTGAATTGGGGGCAAATGAAGTTCTTTGCTTTTGACTAGTAATGAGACGTCGAAAGAAATTGATTATATATACTACCTCCAATTTCCTTTGTTGTTCCCCTTTTAATAAAATACTCCTCACATATATTAAAGAAAGGGGAATATCAAAGTAAATCGGAAAGAGTATATTTTTTTTTGCAAGAAAGATATTTTCATATATTTCAAAAAGTACATGGATTTCCTACAAAAGAGTATATATATAGCATCTAACAAAGCAAAACACACTATGCCAAACACCCAGGTGTTCAATACATCTACCAGGACATCAAACACAGGCATCGGGACACGACTTAGCAAAATAGCACTAGAAGTGAGTTTAATCTCCCTACAAAGAGCCTCTATCATTATCTTTAAAGACCCGTATGTTTCTATAGATCTCTCATTATCTTCAAAGACCAGTGTGTTTCTTTCAGCCCAGATGCAATAAACTGAGCAAGCCAAAACCCAATTAATCCACTTAGCTTTCCATTTATCAGATTTGCCTCTCTTTTGGACAGACGCCAACAAAGGAATCAAGAGTGATATTTGTAGTGTGCAACCTGACCCATTGCTTGACACAAGCCAATACTTCCTGAGAATATGCACAGTGAAAATACAAGTGGTGGGCAGATTCAGCTCCTTGATAGTACAAGTAACATCTATTAACCAAGTGGATGCCCCTCCTTTGCAATTGATCAACTGTAGGCTGTAGCTAACTTCTTTTGGACTGCCAACATGAGAATGACTCTATGTCGAGGGAGAAAGATACCCTTATGTATGGCTTTAAAACAGGCATTTGCTGGGAACTTGGGTCTGAGTTCATTGTAAGCAGTAGTGACCAAGAACTTCCCTCGAGTGACACACTTAGAAAGAAGGCCCCGCACCTCTTGCATACTGCCCAGCTGTTGTACACAAGCATTCCGACCTGCAAAATTCCTCTGAAACTCTCAAAAAAATGCTCTTTGCTAGACACCTCCCAAATGGAAGCAATTGCATGCAAGATAATAATGTTGAACCCAATGAGTCCAGATGGACCCCTTACCCTGATCAAGATGCCATATCCATTTAAGTAAAATTGCCTTGTTCCAAAAAGGAGAAGTTCTTAACCTGGAAACCACCCTCTTCACAAGGGGAGCAAATACTGTCCCACCTTTTAAACACAAGCCTCTGCTGCCCTTCCTTATAGCCCTAAAAAAAAGCTCCTTGTTGAGCTTGGTAAGAAACTTACAGATGTGTCTGGGAAAAAACAAGGTAGAACACCAAAAATTCCCGAATCCAAAGATAAAGAATGAGTTTAATCAATGTAAGTTTTACCTTCACTTATTTAAATTTAATATGGAATACTTTTTCAAAAATAAAATCGTACATATATAACTATAAAATGTTGTTTTATTAAATTTAAATAACGTGTCTCGTGTCCTAAATTTCATGGTATGCCGTGTCACACGTTCGTTTCGTGTCCGTTTCGGTGGCACCTAGATTGAATCATTATTAACACTCAATTTGGTCCACTTCCCGCCTCTTTCCTTGGCCTTTTGTCAAAACTAAAGACAAACAAATGACCGTAACGGGCGGAATAGTATTTATTATGTTTGTAGGATCCAATCTCATTTTTGTAATAATACATGTCATGTAATATAACGTGTCTTACTTTATGCGGTTTCAATTTCCTAACCTTCAAAAATCACATTCAATTCTAATTTGATCCAAAACATTAGCTCCTTTTATATCGAACACTACATATTTGAAACAGTTCTCACATAATTTCTTAGCTAAATTTCCAAATTTACTCTTAAAATGTGCTCAAAGACCTTAAACTAGAACAATCACTCGATTTAAATTTGCATGTCCTACACCAACCCTAATTTAGTCTGACCCAAAACATTAACTCCTTACTACTCCCTCTGTTCCAGTGAGATGTTTACACTTTTTTTATTTTGTAAAGGGGAAATAAAGGAAGTGTAAACATATGACTGGAACGGAGGGAGTATATTTCAAATGTAAATTATTCTAAAAGGTTCACAAATACCGAGTACATCAATTACCTTTAACTAAATTACCAATTTATCCTTCAATGGTTCCCCTAAACTTCGTAAATAATACTCACATTTAAAATACCCACTACAAACATTCAGAAATTAATTTTTAATCAAAACTTGTTTATCATTAAATATGTTAATAGTTTGACAAAATAATTGCAAAACAAATCCATAAAACGTGCATAAACTGAACATGTGAAAAAGATATGTTAGGATATTTGCTCGCAAGGGTGGAGTCTAATGGTTAAAACTTGGGTGAAATTCTCAAGAGACCCAGACTCAAGCCTCACCAAGAGCGATATTGTGAAGATTTATGGCCTAAGTCCATACCTAATAGACTTCGAGTCTGAGCAATCTCACCAAAATTCGAAATACAACGAGGCTACCATATAGAAAAACCCGAGAACCTTTTAACTAAACAATCACTCATCTAATTGCCCGGCTGAGAAGTGCCCACACCTCCGTCGTGCTCTTCTTAAATCAGTAACATCCCCAAATTTCCGACTATACATTCGTCAAATTCACGCAAATCTCCGGCGAATTTCTCGATCAACCTTACTTTTTCCGGTACTATTTTAATCGCAAATTACTGTTTTTCTGTTAATCTTGTTAATTGCGGAATGAAATTAAGCTATTTAAGATTCATTGATTTTAGCAATTTCATTATTTTTTTTATTTTTTGATTTAGGGTTAAGCAATGTTGTCGAGATGGAGTAAAGTAGTAGCTCGAATTTCTACTGCGGAATCACGAGGTAAAATCTTAGGGTTTATGAATGGTGAAAGTGGGTTGATTAAGAGGAATTATGCCAAAGTTGCGGCATTTGAATCGGTTGATTCTGTTGATAAAGGTTTCGATAATGGCGGCGTTCCAAAGGTATAATTTTGTTTGTTTGTTTGTGTGTATGTGTGTGTTTGATGTTTGGTGATTGATTTATGATTGCTGGAAAGTTGTTGATTGAAATTTTGTACTACTCCGTATTTGATTTGCATATGTGAATTTGTGGGATTCGCGTGAAAATGCAGGAAATTGTGTTGGTTTTTTAATAGTTGTATGAGTTTTGTTTGGTGATTGATTTGTAATTGTTGAAAATTTGGTGCGTAAAATGCTGTAGTATATGATTTGCATAGTTGAATTTGCGGGAATCGCAGGTGTAAGAGCAAAATTTTGATGGTTTTCGATGTTAGTGATGATGTTAGTTGTTAGGGTTTAGGATTTGGTAGGGTTTTTTATTCGGTGGAGCTGGTAGAGTTTACTTATATTTGGGTACATTTTGGGTAAACAGAAAAAAAAAAAAAAAACGGATAATTTAATAAATATATTGGGGTGGGGCAAGTTCAGCCCGGTTCTTTTGGACTTCAATCTGTTTATGTTGGTTCATTTGTTTTAGTCCAAAAGAATAGGGCGTAATATTGAAAGGTAGTTTGTGTATAGGATAGTAGGGATCGAGTGCTTTAAAATATTGGAACAGTGTTTGGGAATGCAAGCATCCTGGTTTTGTCATGAAACAAAACGAGCTTTCCAGGCTGAAGAGTGAAGATCTAGGCAACTAATAAGCTATTGCATATATTATTATGCTGAAATAAGCCTAGTTTGTCACTTTGTCACGAGTGTCTCAACAGTTGTCATATTGACATTAAAGGCTATGTGGTGCCGTGTATTTGTGAATTTTTGGAAGTCAGGAATATTGGTTACCTTGACAAATTTATATGGGAGCAATATGCAAGGTACTTGATCGAAAAGGTCCATCAATGTTTAGTTAGTAGGGTTCAAGTATTAGGAAGTTATTAGGAAGTGCCTTGTTGGATTGTACGTGACACAATTTGGTGATGTTATGATATGCATCTACTAGGGGGACGATTTCATCATTGGATGTGTGATACTTCTTCGAAATGTAAACATTATGGAAGTTTTGCTCAAAACAGAAGATACTTCATATGCTAAAAGCTGCTGCTTATCTTATATTGAGAAACCAAGCACTGTACCTTTTATTTAAGCTTGATTACGCTGCAAGCATTTATCCTCAAAACGATAGCTATTAGAATAATGTATGGTGGACTGTTGCTGGTTTTACTGATTCGTTTCTTCTAAATTGCCACTGTTTCGTTTACGCAGGTTAACCTGGACAAGATGTTTTGGTCTAGCCCTTCTTCATTAGCTTTGGCCAAGGATTCACCTTTGAGAATTGAGGAGCCACACTATGAGGGGATACGGCGTTTCATGCTCAAACTGCTGCTCTTCTATAGTAAGCAAAGCAAGTCCATTCGTTGTGCCAATGTGGTTTATAGACGTGTACTTATACAAGTGGAAAGACCTGTTATCTATGATGGTAAGCTTACAATGCTTTTTTCGATTTCAGTGCTTTATGTAAAAATGATTTTTCATGTTTGCGACTTAACTTTGCATCGTTGATAGATGACTTTTTTGGAGACAAGACTTAGAATGAAGAGAATGTTTCTTTAGGGCTATATTACACTGATAGAGTCATGCTCGATTGAAAGTGTCAAAACCTCCTGTGTGTTGGAGTGTCTGACATTTTCTTTTATAAACCTTGAAGTTTGTAGCCTAAAAAGAGTAGATAAGTGTCATGTTGATGAAAATGTTGCGTCGACATATGACAGGCAGCCAAACTGAAGTGATCGAATTAAGTGAAACCAACGTAGGTTTATGGGTTGTCCACTCTCTACAGTGTTCAAAAACCCATGTCTTTGTGCACCAAGAGCTCTTGAAAATAATTCTGATGGCAACTTTTCATCAGTCTTAGAGGACAGGAGTTTTGTTATTTGAAAAGGTCCACTTTTTTCGTGAAGTTACCTTGGTTATATCAGAGCTACTCTTTGATACATTCCACTGGTGTTGGTGACCTTGACAACCCAAAAGACGGCCAATAGATTTTCTGTAAACATTAGATCATAAGATCTGAAATGGTAAAATATGATGGCACTTGCAGGCTGGAAAAACTGTATTTTGAAAGATTGGGGGTGGAAAATTACAATCGATGTAACGGTTCAAATGCCATTAGACAATAATACTGCTGTAAAGCTACGGGTTCAACCATTTCTAGAGTCCTAGGTTGATCTAATTATTTGGCAGAGAAGTCATGTAGATTTCAAGAATTATTTTTGATTCTTGAAGTTGCAATTTTTTGTATGTGCTATTGTAGATGTTTTCGTCATCTCGATGCCCATGTTTGAAATTTGGATAGTAAGTTTCTGACTTTAAGGGTTTATCTGTGCTGTCTAGAAAGGAATAAGCTGGTGGGTGATACATGCAGACATCTCTTTATTGATGTCTGAAACTGTGGCTTATAGATTTGTTTATAATTAGGAAATTATTTTAAAGTTTTGGACCTGCTTGTTTTTCCTTTTTTTTGTTTTCTTGAGGTAACTCAATTTCAGTTAAAGTTCTATTTTTTTTTTTTTTGAAAAAACAGTTAAGTTTTTGTTATAGGATGATTAATAGGTGATTTCCTGCAGTTTTTAACTTGGAGAAGACTTTCAAAACTACATATTCCCTTCTTGTGCTTCACATGTGGTTGTGCTTGCGACGGCTGAAAGCCGAAGGCGAAGAAGGTGTTGAGTTTGGACAATACGTGTATGAGATTTACAATCATGACTTGGAGCTGAGAGTATCAAAGGCTGGGGTTAGTGTCATCTTATGTCTATGATATCTACTATTAATTTGCATTTACTATAAAAACAGACATCCAAGACTTTTTAGGATGAAAATAAGTAATTTTAGCCTTTGTTCATGCCTTTCTATGAATAACTTCCTGTTTCCTTTTTGAGGTGTCCATGAATAAGAACCTCATGGAATAAGGTTTCTGCTTGAAATCTTTCCTTTTATATGTGTTTGTTGTGGGCTGTATGGTTTGTGACCCAACATCTTTACTCAACTGCCATTTTCATCCATACCTTAGTCACTTAGTGTAGTCCTTATTTCTTGTGCAAAAGACATTGGGAAGTTTAGTTACGGGCAAAGGGAGTTTCGCCATATTGATTAAACTTTCGATTACTATCTTTCTTGCAGGTTAACTTGCTATTAACAAAATGGATGAAAGATTTGGAGAAAATTTTCTACGGGAATATTGTTGCTTATGATGCTGCCTTGCTTCCAGAAGCTGGAAAGGACGATCTTGTCAAAGTGCTGTGGAGGTAGTTGACTAACTTTGGGCCACATACAAAATGAAATTGTCCAGTACCGGGGATGATGTCTGCTATTACACTTTTCGTTGTGTCATTAGTCTTTACCCTTAAATTTAAAGCTGGACAGTTCTTGTTATTTAAGAATTTGAGAGATAATCTGGGATGGAGTGCAATGCGAGTTAGATACTCTAGATTGAATTTCTAGTTTACTTTTCATGCACCCTCCTCGGTTCCATTTTATTCGTTTTACTGTGTCATCTAAATTTTTCGGAAATGTACAACCCTTGCTAACTCGATTGTTCTACTGCTCTCTGCTATACTTTGATTATATTCTTGACGTTTAAGATTTCTAATTTCTGCGTATTTTGGGATGTTATGTGTTGCAGGAATGTGTTTACTGATGATCCTGAATCAGAGCCAAGTGATGCTGCCAGACGTGTTGTTCAGGTGGGTTCATACTTTATAGTCTTTTAAGTTCTCAGTGACAAAAGTGGTTTAGATTTCAGATGATTGATCCCGTCTACTTGAATTTCAGTATAAATCTCAAATTTCAGACTTGGTTCGAGACTAGGCATGACGACTGCCGGTCCAAATTTAATACCCATAATCGGTTTACTGTGTCATTACTTTAGATGCATCACTTCCGGCCAAATTTTGTACAGTAGTTCTCCAGCATGGTGAATTTCTGATTTTAGCAGCACTATGCCAGTTTCTTACCCAAGTTTTCCATCTTTTACAGGCTATGGCTCGGTATGTTCGCCATGAAGTTAATTGTCTTTCTCTGACTGGTAAGTGATCTTATGTTTAGTAATTCATGAAGTTTTACTCATTTAAGTAATCATAGTTCTAATGAGCTTATTGGCCCGCTTTGCAGATAAGGAAGCCATGCTCTCTGGAAACTTCATGTTCACGCCACTGGAGATTCCTCTTGGAAAGACTGTGGCCTGATCAGCCTTGGGTAGCCTTGGGTTTTAGTTTGATTATCATACACAATTTCCTTTATGATATGGTCGATATCTAGTTACGAGTTGCGACATGTTTACAGATCGTAATGGTCGTTCTGTGAACCGTCTTTATTTTTGCTCCTGTAAAGCATTACGCACCATGTCAAAGGGTTCTTCGGCATTTATGTTGTCCACCCCTATTATTACTTGGTTAATTTGTTGTATCATGGTTCCATAAGTTAGCCCATTCAACTTTTGAATGATATCGCCGTAGCTAAATTTCTTCTGTAGACTCATTCATAAAAGCCGGAAAGCATACTAGAGCGATGGTGCTGCTTGTTATTCATCCTTTAGAGATTTTTGTATTTGCCTAAACAATGTTGTACGGATTATTATAGTTTTAATAATAATCGAATGTCTCGACTCTTGAGAGCTGATACAATTACTTCCGATTTCAAACATGATAAACGAAGTACATCATTAGTTGTACACGAAATAACGAAATACAAACAAATAATCTGAAGTTTCTTCATTTACATTAATAACCGTTGCTAATGAAAGAGCGACCGATCATGATGAATTTGTTTTCAGTGTGGCCGTACGTGCATAAACCATTTTACATCAGAAGCGGCCTTCACAATGTTCAGAAATCGCTAGCCACGTATTCAGTCTATGAGAACCGAGAACTGATAGTTCGACTCGGGTATTGTGTCTGTAAATATCAATATATCATGTATAAAATGGTATACAAATAAATGGACATATACATTTACTTCCACAATGTACAATTTCCATCATTATTCCGAACCCGGTTTTATGTAATGGGCTTTAGCTAGGGAATGTAATACATGGGATTGGGGAGCTTGAAAGAGCGGAACGACATTGAAGAACCCAACAAATCACTCCATTGGTCGCCTGAGTTCCCGACTATCCTATATCCTTCCTTCACCATCTCGTCCCTTTTCTCCGATTTGTATGTTGTTGCTGTCTTTTCATGATCACCCGCTTCCCTGCAATGCAATTGAAATTAGAAAATTCAGTAAACTTTGCAAGTTTCAATAGATCAAAGATCAACCCTTCTCCACCAAAATAAACTGCATCTCTTTGTTTATATACACCCACTTCCAAGGGTTACCAAAGTCCAAAGATTTGAGAGTTTTTAAGAAGACAAAATGAATTGTCGGCGAAACAGACTAACAGTAGTAACATGATGACTTTCAAAAAAAAAAGAACTGAGATGATATGTTACTTCTACCAGCTTGGGTCATCGCAACATTGTAATTTTGATTGTACTACGTGTGAATTCCAGGACACGGGCTTGGCCGATACCCACAGGGGGACAGAGTCCGTTTCATATTGGCTAAATTGCTAAAAAAGTTTCCATCCCAAAACTAATTAGGACATTAATACCGGTTGGAGTTCTATTCTCAGTGAGTTGACAGCGTAGAGACAGATCCATCTAAACATTGTTTTCGGCAGTCCCAATCAGAATGCAGTACGATGGCAAGTTAATACGTAAAGGACTCTCAACTTAAATCCATCAAAATATCAAGAGGGGACGGGAATTAAGAAACTCAAATTATCACAATACGCATTAAGATGAGAATGAAGCTCTTATGTTGTCAGATTGTTACATACCTCAATATAAGCTTGTCCCAATTGCTGAAGCCCACATTCATCAAATTCTGAACTGTAACATCTCTTTGTTTCTCGTTGCGTCCTGTCAGCAGGATAACCTTGAATCCTAGACTCAATACCTCCTCATAGAGCTTCAAGCTTGTCTCAATAGCCGGAGCCATGCCCTTTTCAACCCATTTGTTAAACACCGTGCTATCAAACACCTCCAAACTACAATTGATCACCAGCAATCACATTAGTACAGATCAATAAATCGTAAAGTAAATTTGTTTTGTGTTTTCGCAATATCTTCATAAACAACATTATCCTCATCAAAAATCGGAAAGAAACAACCTTTCACTAATTAAAACACATCTAACGCTATAGGCTTCGTATTTTACATATGTCGATCTCACATCCTCGATACTCTCAGAATGTGTCATACTCCGCGACAAATCTAACGCTATAGGCTTCGTATTTTACATCATATTGAAAATGGCTTTTGTAAGAAAATGCAGGAAGTAGAATCTATCAACCAATTATATGTCAACTGAAGTCATGTAAAGCTTATAATCGACCAACGGAGACATAAAAAGGGTTGACGGTCTCATTTCGGATTATATCCCTCAACTCATAACAGGCTTCATGAATTAATCATACGTAAACATATGACCGTCTCACACAAGACTAACTCATGTATGAGGTACCAAAGTCACCCATCTTCAAATTCAGGTGATCTTACCTAAATGAAAGTTTAATGCAACTAAATGTACAATCTCCAATCCTTCAAACAACTCTAATTCCATTGTTCACACTTACAAGCAACCATACAACTACAAACAATATAAAAGGTAAACAAACGACTGAAACCGGACGAATAGGACATACTATAGTAACCATGATCAACATAAGGAAGATTAGTATAAAATTGACATTTGTTTAGCTTTGGGTAAAATATCGCTCCCAAAGAATATAAAAGGTAAACAAACTACTTAGACTTACCCATAGCAATGAATTCATGGTCAATATAAAATAGCCTAAAATATCAAACAGAAAGAATATAAAAGGTAAACAAACGACTGAGACGGAAACATAATAACTTACCCATAACCATGATCAACATAATAAGGAAGATTAGAAATCAAAGTCTCATCAACATCAAAAACCCAAACATCTTTCCCATCATCACCAACAACATTTTTAGCAAAATTTGAAGCTTCATTAAAAACATTTTCAAGGTCCAATTTATACCCTTTTCCCAAAACATAATTCTTAACATAATCACCACATTCTTTTGGAATTGTTTTCCATGGATTTAAATTATTTGCTTCAACACCAAATCTCCAACTTGTACACTTTGAAAAAAGTTCATCATCTTGTTGAATTCCTCCATCTGTGTACTCTAAAATTAATGGTCTTGGGAATTGGTGATGATTTATTGAATCTTGTGAAGAAAATGTAAGGGTAAAAATGGAAAGAATTAAGGAATAAATTAATAAAGTTTTCATTTTTGATCAATTTGGGAAATGGGTTTTTTAGATTATTGGTTTTGTAATTAGAACTGTGTAAAAATTGAAAAAATTGAGGGAAAATGGTGGATTTTTTTTGGGTTATGAACCCAAAAAAATTAGTTTGTAAACGACAAAAAAGATGTTGGTTTTGCTTTTTTTCGGACTATAAATGAGTTTCGCTAAGAATCCTCTCTTCCCGATTTATCTTGTTTTCGATCTTTTTCGTAATATAACAATTAAATAGAATATAATTTTTAATTAACGAATTGATATGCAGGTGGGCAAATTAATTCAGAGTAATATTTTGTGAGACGAATAGGTTTGAAGAAAATGAAAAAGAGAAGGTTTAGCAATTTTTGCGAATAAATAAGGAATTTTTGGTGGGTTTTCTTTGTGTTGTTTTTTTTTTTTGGTACGATTTCTTTGTGTTGTTTGATTGGAGAAGATTTGGTTGAAGAATTCTTAGGAGGGAAGCAATGGACCAATTCAATTGGATATAGGAAATAAAAATGTCAAGAAAAAGGGAAGGATCAAAGTAACATAAGAATTTCTATTTATATATTGTTAATGACTAAGCATGTCATAACTCATAGCTCAAGCATGTACGTTAATTAACTGGCAAATTATGTGCATTTATATGATAAAATAATGTTGTCTAGAGACAAAGGATTTATTAATTGTAGATGATTACGCGTAGATGAGTTATGTTTAATATTAAGATATCAAAATTATATACCTACAACCGGCCTTCTAAGGCGAATTAATGAGGTACTCCCTACAAATTAAATAACACAAAGATTATGCATTATAATTTGGTGTGTCATCTCATGTCACAAGTTAAGTTTCTTTTTGACGAATTAACATAATTACATAAAAGATAAGGAAATATGGGACTATTTGCTTATACGACATAGGAAAAGTGAGTGCAATATGAGATGAGTCATGAAAAATGAAACCGGATAATATCAATTCCTCTTATTCAATCCTACTTATTTACTTTTTGTTTTTCAAATAGAACGCAAGACCATCATAATATATAGGAAATAAGATTTTAAACTTGTGATCTATTATCACGATATCTCCCTATTGATCATTAAACTTAAACTTCTCCAATAATTAAATAAGAGTATCTAATTGACTAGTTGCTACTTGTCTCCTTCATATGGGTGGCATGAATAATGGATTGCTAATTTGCTATCCATTTTCCATGCTAACTTTACGAGTTGATGCTACGAATATATTACTTGGATTCCAAGTCCCTCTTGACTTTACCACCACACAACATTTTGCTTAGCCAAACAATCACCATCTTGCTATCCCACAATTTTTATACCAAGAATATTTTGTGATCCCCTTAAATAAAAGAAGGGATGAATTGATGAAAAACTCCTTTAATATTACACTTTTTAAAACTTAACACCATATGAAAAGTTTTTTAAAACTTAACACCTTGAAGTGCACTCAGTTCAAAATTTGGTACCTTAAGTGAATTCCGGCCAAAAAAAATGGAAAATACCCATTTTACCCCTGGCTTTATAAAGGGTCTTACATCTCACACAACTCTCACACAAATCTCTTATGTCTCTGTAAAACGAAACCCCAATCCATTTTTTGCCCAAATTACTTTTGATTATTCCAAATCAAAACCCAAATCAATCGAAGATCATCAACAATCAAAGATCAAGTTTTTACTCATTGCTAAGTAAGTTTTTCTTCACTCGTTTCTGTTTTTTTGTTAATTTAATTTGTTTGCTTATTAGTTTCCGAGTTGTAAAATTTGCAAGCTTCAAATAATCTTCCCGGGTTAGACTGAGTCCAAGACTTGCATTGACGAACTGGGATGCCACAAAAGCATTTTCGTGGAACATGAAAAGAAGACCTTGAGGAAGAATCTGACGTATTCATCAACATTTCCTGAAACAATCAATTCACAATTTACCCCAAATTTATGAACCCTAAATTTAACATTACAAAAAATAAGATTAATAATTGAAACGAAATTAAAGAGTAGAATGAATGAAACATTATTACCTGAGTTTGTGAATAAAATGGAAGGGACTTGTAATTAAAGTGGTGAGTGAGGTATTGTGAATAAAATGGAGAGTTGTAATGAAAGAGAGAAGGGAAGATGGTTGGGTGATATAAAGGGAATGAGGAGTAAATTGAGTATGGGTATAAGAGCATGTACAATAGAGAGGATCACCCCTCCTCTTAGCACTCTCTCTCATCTAAGAGGAGATCCTCTCTATTGTGGAGCATGCATGCAACATCCTCTTAGAAGGAGGATGACCTCCATTTCCTCTAAAACTAGAGGAATTGGAACATTGGCCCTTGTGCCATTTATCCAATCACAATTTCTCATTTAAGTATTTACAATTTTTTTTTTTTTTATTAAATAATGTATAATTAATTGTGGAGAGGAGGAAGGAGATGATCCTCTCTATTGTGGAGAAAATTTTAATGAAGAGGATGTAGTGTTGGTTATATTATTGTGACAACGGGGAACGTTGTACGATGTAAACGTAGGATATACTTGGATAATACTTGAGTCACGGATGCCGCTTTCCTTAGAGAATATTCCGACCCTTATAGCCTTGGGTTACACGGGATTTCTCGCAGGATAAAACAAGTACGCCCTTTGATTCTTAAGCTTAGAAACAAAGAATTATTTTGAGTTATTATATTGATTTTGTTGTAGCAAAATGTGCAAGAGAA